>VFFE01007130.1:283908-389040 GCA_008921705.1 Burhinus oedicnemus | reverse complement strand
TATCCCTTGCCAGATTTAATTCCAAGGAGGCCTTGGCTCTCCTTGTTTCGTCCCTGCATACTCTGGCAGCATTCTTGTAATCTTCCCAAGTGGTCAGTCCCTTCTTCCACTTACTGTAAACTTCCTTCTTCCACTTGAGCTTTTTCAGAAGCTCCCTGCTCAGCCATGCAGGTCTTCTGCTTCCCTTGCCTGATTTCTTGCTCTTAGGGATGCACTGATCCTGAGCTTGGAGGAGGTGATACTTGAATATCAACCAGCTTCCTTTTGTTCCCTTATTTCTTCTGCTGTCATCTGAAACCTCTACACAGAGTTTCTTGATTCTATTCAATACTTAGAACTTGCAAATACAACTTTGCTTATGGTGCTACTTCACAAATAATTACAGAGTTGCTAAGGCAACAGTTAGACACCCTCCCTTTCTTGCAGGTCACAGACTACTCTTTTCTGAAGATGCCTGTTCTTCCCACTGAAGTTTCTTGTACCTTTTGTATTGTTGGGCGGGTGAAAGCAAAACCTTTCATGCAAAATTCCTTTTTTCTAGATCAACAATACATTTGACACTGTGCTTGCCCCACCTGCAGATGAAAGCTGGAATAACTCGTCCTCTGACCTATCTTTACCATAACTAAATAAGGTCACCTCTCGGCACTACCCATCACTGTCTTCACTCTCTGTGGTCTTATATATTGCCTGAGATACAACTGCAATTCTGTCATGGTGGGGCCTTAATTCTGGTGTTGGCCTGATGACTGATTATTCGTCAGCCTTGCACAATTAGTTCCAATGCTGCCATGGTTTAACCCCAGGCAGCAGCTAGGACCACGCAGCTGCTCGTACAGTTCTCCCCCTTCCCGCCTAGAAGGACAGGGAGAAAAGGAGGGGAAAGGAAAGGAAAAAAACTTCGTGGGCTGAGATAAAGACAGTTTAAGAGAACAGTATCAGAAAAAGAAAATAACAATAATAATAATAATGGTAAAATAATACACAAGACAAAGTAATACAATACAAGTCACTCTCACCACCCAATGACTGGTTGCCCAGCCCGTCCCAAGCAGTGATTGGTGATTCCCGCCCCCTGGCCAACCCCCATTTATATATTGAGCATGACATCTATGGTATGGAATATTCCATTGGCCATTCCATTCTTCTGTCTATGCTCCTTCTCAGCTTCTATGGGAAGCTGAAAAAAGTCATTTAATATTATATACATCACCTAACAACAACTAAAACAATATGCATTATTGACATTCCTTTCATACCAAATCTGAAACACAGCAATCACTAGAAAGAAAATTAACTCTGTCCCAGCCGAAACCAGGACAAACGCCCAGATTCACACTGAAAAAAAAGTTTTCATTCCTATGTATTGCTCTTTACACTACAGCAACAAAAAGCTGGTATTGCTCAGCAATGTTTTTTCAAGTGTTACATAGAGAGGGGGCAACAAACACAGCGATTACCTCAAGCTGCAGACTAATGCTGTCCAGTTTCATTACATTACTCTTTCTTTACCCTCACAGTCCAGAGCATCAAGATGTTGAATTCTTGCCCAATAAAAGCAGTTGCTCCTACCAGTAGGAATTTCCTAAACAGACTCCTCCTAACTTTGAGCTATGCAGAAAACACAGTATTTCCATTATGTTTTAGGCTTTTGCCATTCATAGGTGGGAAGTCATATTCTAGATCACTAGAACTGGAAAAACTAACACTAATAAAAATTAGAAAAACAACAAAAAAAGCAGCTTGAAGATTACTCAATGCTGACTAACTTGAGGCTGCTAAATACAGTGATAAAACCTAGTTAACGGGGGGACTCATCTCCCCAGACTTGCTCCTAACAACAGCTTAGCCTCTACTTTAAGATAGCCACCTAGGCTGCCTTCGCAGTCACAGAGACACAAACAATTCTTACATTAGGACCTTTAAGAGAAACTTTTTTCTTCTGAAAGTGTCTAATATAGTCAGGCTGAATCTCCTTCTGGAGATAGTTCTCTGTCTCCAAACAGAGGAAGCCTAGGCAATTAACTTCATTTTAAAAAGCTAGAAGTTAGGCACTAGTCTAAAAGAGTTCTGCCACAAGAATGTAATTCTTAGGTGGGCTTCCATGCTAAGGTACGTATTTGACCACAGAGATCTTAAAAGACTGGATTAAGAAAAATAATCTCTAACACCATTATTAACTAATATTCAAGAACCCAGTAATATCATCCTATCTCTTGAAAATTCCAAAAACTAGAAGTAAAATGGCCTTTAGACTTCTAAACATATAACCCTTCTGTTCTATCAGAGGAAAGAGAAAGAAAAAAGATCCAACTGAACTTCTTTAAGAGCAGTCTTCCTTATTTAGTTACTATGAAATCTTGGACAGCCCATCTTGACAGTTAATTGTCATGCTTAAAGCTATTCAGGAAAAGTGTAATTAGAAGATTTCTCCTATAATCAGTTTTTAAACAGAATACTTATATAGTACAAATTCTTAGCACCTGGGCTAAGGAAAAGGGTTATTGCTTAATAGTCAATTTATGAAATTTATTTTTCACAGCATTCAGCCTTTAAGAATTTCTTCATGACATAAATAAAGTCTTAAAGAATTATTTTACGTATGAGCTACACTCATCCTAACTGGAAGGAAAGAAAGAAAAAAGAAAGTATCCCAAATTCTTTGCACCTCTTAAATCATAGAAAAAAAAAAGAAATCTAATCACTTCCTCTAATGAGGGTAATGTGAGGGTAACAGAGAAGAATCAGAGAGCATAACCCTAATTTCTGAAGAGCTATCAGATTCATGGAAGACAACAGACTAACCCAGGGAATTTCAGAAAATGTATAGAGTCCATTTTCTTGCACCAAGGAAAGATCACTTACGTTTAAATGATTCCTAAAATATTTCTCTAATCTGCTCTTTAAAATGAAGGCTTCCTATGCAGTCTCTAACAGTAAAAAATAAGCTTTAGAATAGGTTTGGGTTATTTTGTTTCATTTAAACCTAAATTACTCTTGCTTTGACTGAAGACTACTGCCACCTTCTTTGCAGCAACTTACATATTAGAAATCTTACGTCTCCTCCACAGTCTGATCCAAACTAAATCCCATTTATTTCACTTTCTTCTCAAAGGTATCATTTTCTAGATCTCAGGTTTTTCTACAGACCCTTTCCTAGTAATTCACGCTTTAATAAGTATCCCCTCACACAGTTCTGAACTTCCCTTCGATCTCATTGGCTGCGCTGCCATTGTCATACTCACTCTCCATGGAGAGAACAACACAGAAATTCTGTAGCTAAAAGTACTGACTATGCTACTGTTTTCCTTTTGGAAGTGCTGGAACAGAAGGTGTTGAATACAATGGCAGTTCCACTCTTCTACCCTTGTCTCAATATTTTTTTAGTGATAACATTTAAGGGGCTCAGAGCTTCCCTGCAAGAAGAAATGCCAAGCAAAGAGCCATGAACATGCTTTCTTTTTCCTTTCTCAGAAATTCTGACTGTGTCATGTTATAGGATGCGGAACCAAAAGATGTAAACTCCATGTATATGAATTTGGTGCACTGAAATTCAGGAAAACACCCACTCAGACACGTAAATATAGAAGTGCAATATCTTTTGAAAGCAAATGTTACTGACTAGAAATCAGAAGTTTCTTTACTTTACAAATGTATCAAAATAAGAGTTATTGCTAGACTTTCTGATGAGACATTTCAGAAGAGAAAGCCAGGAAATCCTCATTCAGTTACATTCAAGTCAGGCATAAATCCATATGTATGTCAAGAAACTAACAGGAGTTTACAGAATATACCACATTTGTACTACCATTTTGAGTAACACAGATAAAAGGCTGCAAGTGTGTCTCTAACAATTCACATATATCCAGCTGAAGCTGTCAAAATTGTCCATCAGAAGAGCCAGAAAATGCATGAGCTTTTTATTAATATTCTCATTCACTCTGCAAACTTTGTAAGGACCAGAGATAAGATCAAGTCACATAGCTAAGAAACAGCTCCCATGTTTCTCAAATTCAGCATCCCTGAACTATGTAGAGGTTGGCTTTGCTTAACAGATAGAAGGGAGCTGTTGTCAACACCCCCATTCTGAGCAGCCACTCTGTAACTATGGCACGATGACTGAAATGAATTGCTAAGAGACTGAGCAGAACTGAAGAGGATGCCTGAAGTGAAGAGAAATAAAGAAGCTTAGCCTCAATTTTTCAGTTTTATTTCCTTCAACATAGTAAAGATGTCAGCTACTAATAGACTATGAGTATTTTTAAATCAACACAAACTAAAAACATTTTATTTGCAATATTTCCAGGACAAAATGTTACAGCTTGTTGTTTGTACAGCAAAACCAGAAGCTGTTATGATGAGTGCGAACAGATTCTGTATGAACAAAAAGCCATAGATCTCAAAGCAGAAATTTTACACGTAGGGAAGTCAAGCCACAAAAGAAAATGTCTCACTCAAGGAATAGCAGAGAAGCAGGAAAAGAATCCACATTTCCCAGCTTCCAGGACAATGCACCAAACTCTCTTCGTACAGTACTTCTAATTTTCAACCAGAATGAAATCAAGAAGTAAATGAATAAATGCTGAAAAACTGTTTCAGGTAATTTTGCTTCTAGTCATCTGTAGTGCTTCAAAAGTGTTCTCATCTATCAGTTTCAAAATAACTGCCTTTTAGCTGTCTCTCTAAGTACACAAAATAACATGAATACCAATCACTACGGCATTTATTGCTATAAATACAAGACACTGCAGTACTCACCGGTCTTTTAGTATGATGTCACCACAGGACTGACAGTAAAAGACGTAATTCTTCTGGGTTTTCAGGCTTTCCCTCAAAGTATAAACCAAAACTATAGATAAAAGAGGACATATTAATCTTCCAGGTTGCACAAAATTTTGAGTCACTTGTATATAAAAATCCTTCCAAATACCTCAAACAAAAAAAGAAAAACAAAACAAAACAAAAAATCTAACAAACAAAGCAAAATGCTGACATTTTAAACATGACCTTATTTTATTTACCTGTAGAAGCAAGTAATTAGATTTAGAAAAACTTGCTACCTCCACCTCATGCCCCATCTTGCTGAATGGAATTGTATATGTAAATAATTATTTTAAAGGTGCAAATCCTCTCCACAGGGGAAGCTGAGATATTGGTATCATTACAGAGATTGTACAAATTAGAATTCAATGCTACTCTTGTGTAATGATAGTTCTGCTAATCTGTGTGTCACCAACATGAGGGTACATCCCAATATGTAACACAAAATACTTGGGGGGGTGGAAAGGGCACTAGTCTTAAATTTTCAGGCAGGTAAGATAGTCACTGTGGTACCACTCAAGGAATACGTAGTGAGCAATACCCTCTGCAGGCCAGTAAAGTAAAAACAGTCTCACAAAAGCTGGCTCAGACAACTTTTCCAAATTAAAAAATGTGCAATAAAAGCCTCCACAAATTATCAAATAAAATTAGGTGGAAGAAAAGTAAACCTGTAAGCCTAGCTCTATGTATGAATAGGTTTTGCAGTGCACACTCTCTATAACTTAAGAATCAAAGTATATTCTCAGCACTGGCATTCAGTATTTCAGATTTAGGTTGCAACCACAAATGAAAAGTACTTTAAAAGGTTACAGAATTTCATATAAAACACAACTAGTTTTGCATACTAGTATAAAACATTAAAGGCTGACTAAGGTTATCCAGTATATATGTCGATTACCATCTAGTTCACATACGTGTTTTTCACTGGTACGAATTTCAAAGGTAATGTTTTGTCATCTTTGATCTTTTTGAGTATGCCCCATTAATAAGGCACACTAAATAATTTTTGTATAATTGAACTGTCGAAGCACATGCATAATTAGATTAACATACAGAAGCAACCTCAGCATACCATAAAATCCACAGAGTATTCCAGTGTGTTTCTGGTGTTGAAACCATTATTGTACGTCACATACTTTATTGGTCACTTCTACTTTAAAACCACAGAACCACAATTTTGTGTTGTTGAATATATCTTTCTGTGTCATACCCTTTTAAATGAATATAAACATACTGAGCTTGGATGCTAGAATGAAAGAAAGCAACAGCTATACTACTATGCTTCCTATTTATGCAATCACATCCTAGACCTGAATTAGCATCATGGAAATGAAGGAGGTAACTTTGCAGATGTTACCTGCAACATTAACTTCTGCAAACTTAGGCTGTGAGAACAAGCAGCTCCAACACAAAACCACAATCCTTTACAATTAAGTGGTTGGTGACAATCTTAGAGCGATAGCCTGGATGAATCATACTACCACATTTTCAGCTACCAAACACAAAACAGGAGGGAAAGAAAATAATTTGGAAGTAATATGGGAAAGCATGGGGGAGAAACTGAGAGCAGTTCTCAAACTCCTACACAAAACACTTACTCAGCAACCGCACTTCCCTTTCATTCTGCCACTTTATGCACTTGATTTTTAAAACTATCAATTTTACTATATTTTATCAGTTCCACAACGCAAACCACGAACTCCAGTTGGGTTGGTGGTTGGGTGTTTTTCAGGGTTTTTTTGTACTGCAAAATCATAGAATGGTTTGAGTTGGAATGGACCTTAAAGATCACTTAGTTCCAAGCCACCTGCCATGGGCAAGGACACCTCCCACTAGACTAGTTTGCTCAAAGCTCCATCCAACCTGGCCTGTAACACTTCCAGGAATGGGCCCTCCACAACTTCGCTGGACAACTTGTTCGAGTGTTTCACCACCCTCACAGTAAAGAATTTCTTCCTAATATCTAATCTAACTCTACCCTCTTTCGGTTCAAAACCGTTACCCCTCGTCCTATCGCTACACTCCCTGATAGAATCCCTCCCCATCCTTCCCGTAGACCCCCTTTAAGGACCGAAGGGCCACTATAAAGTCTCCCCGGAGCCTTCTCTTCTCCAAGCTGAACACCAACTCTCTCAGCCTGTCCTCACAGGAGAGGTGCTCTTTAATGTCTCTGTTTGCACGTCATTTAAAACTGTAAGTTTTCAAGTAACCCTCTGCAAAGCTGCCTTTTTATAAGCAACGGGCCCACCTTCCCCCCCCCCACCTCGCTGGCGCCCAGCCGGCGGCCAGCGCGGGCCCCGCCCCGGCCTTACCGGCGGGCGGCGGCGGCGGGCGGCGCAGTCGCAGGCGCAGGTGGAGGCCGTCGCCGGGCAGGTGGCGCAGGCCGCGGCAGGAGGACGGGGCCAGCCTGACCTCTGCTGGCAGCGCCGCCGCCCAGCGCCCGCCGCTCCTCACCGCCAGGCAGTCCGCGGCCACCGAAACGTCCACCGCCGAGCTCGGGAGGTCCGCCTCGCTGGGGACGCAAAGTAACGGGTTTACCTCAGACAGAGGGGTGCCGCGCCCCCGGGACCCACGCGGTAAACCGCGGTCTCTCGTGGGGGCGAGGAGCAATCGAGAGAAATAAACAACCGTTCTCAGGAAGCGTTTATTTGCACAGTAACTCAGGCTTTTCCGAGTCACACAAGAAGGGAAGGGCAGGCGGAGGCGCCGGTACATAACCCGATTACCCCCCCACCCCCGCTACCCCCCGCGTTTAAGGCTATGGACACTAAAAGCCAGACCCGCCGCCTCAGCGCCGCGCCCTGCGCCTCCCCTGCCGGCACCCGCCGCTCGGCACGGCCCGAACGGCGGCAGGCAGCCAGCGCCCCCGCACTACCGGATAACCAGCAACGCGCTCTGCGTCCCCCGCCTGATCTCCAGCAGAAACCCTCCCGCCATGCCGGGAGAGGAACAGCTGCGGCGGCAAGCGGCGGGCTCTTCCGCCGGCCGGCAGGCGCAGACGGGGTGCGGCCGCCCGCCAGAGCGCCGCCTGCTGCTCGGCGGCGGCCACGGCCCGGGTGGCAGCGGCGGGAAGGCGCCCCGGGGCGGCTGCCGTCCGCCCCCTGCTCGCCCCGCGGTCGGCGGTGGGGGATCGGCCCTGGGTGCCCAGGGCTGGGTCCCGCCGGGTCCCGAAGCCCCGAGGCCTGCACAGTCTGCCCGGGCAGCCGTTCCAGGGCTCGGCTGGCCTCAGGGGGTTTTCTTATGCCTAGCTTGAACCTCTTGTGTGTCAACATCTGCCTGTTGTCTCCTGTCCTCCTGCCACGCCACCGCTGTGAGAAGCCCGAGTCTGCCTCCTCAGGCACCGCCTCACAGGCACTGGGGGCTGCAGTTGGGTGCCCTCCCCAAAGCCATCTCACCTCACAGTGCTCCAGCCCCAACTGTCCTGGTGGCATCTAACAAACTTGGTCCCATTTACAGACACCTTCCCTGCAAGGGGCATGGGGGAAGATTGGGCACTGTCTCCTAGATATGGTCTATCAAGTGTCAAGTAAATGGGGATAATCAGTCTCCTTGATCTACAGGCTCTGCTCCAGGATACTGCTGGCCCTTGTTGCTGCCAGGGCCAGCTCAGCTCACTGCCCACCAGAGCCTTCCCCACAGAGCTGCACCCCAGCCTGGTACTCCTGGTCTGTATTGGTGCCCAGGGCTCGTCCTTCCCAGGGACAGCAATCCCCCATGATAACCAGGCTTTACAGGGAGTTCCTTGGGTTGCTATCAGAAGACTTCATCCAGTTATCCTGATCAGGTGGTCTGTAACATGCTCCCACCAAGGTGCCACCCTCACTGGCTTCTCTTCTGATCCGGATGTACACACTCTGACCCAGCCCATGCAAGAGCTCCACGTACCCAAGGTGCTACTTCACAGAGAGGGCAGTATCATTGGTGCTCATGTGGATAAGCAGTTGGGGGTAGTAGGCTGTGGGACAAGCAAGCCTCAGCAGCGTCCTTGCAACGCATTGGATCCAAGCCCCCAGCGAGCAAAAAACCCAGAAAACAAGTCAGATTGGTAGATGGGGTCCTGCGTCCCTCACAGCAGGGAGTCACCCGCTGCTGTCATCCACCACTTTCTCCTGGTAGTGCTGCTGTGTGGTTCAGGCTTGGCCAACTGTGGTGCTTCCCCAGATAAGCCTTTCTCCCCATCACCTGCTGCCAGGGCATGGAACCTATACTCCAGTTGCTGATCTGCAGGTGGAGAAGGAGCTGTCCTCCTGTTGCTGGAAGTCACAAGCTTCCAGCTTTCCCCATCATGGGAAACCCTCCATTTCCCTATACCTGACCCCAATCTCTAGCTGCCCCTCCCTCTGTGCAGTTTGGGCTCTCACTTCTGCAGGGTCTCTGGGAAGACCCTGTCAAACTCTTTTTCATCCGCCCTGGTCCTGCACAGTCTGCTGGACTCGAGCTCCTTAGATTGGCAATGACTCCTCACCACTGCACACATCCAGCAAGCAAGGGCACCACCTCTGCAAGGCAATCCCTGCAGTCCCTGGGCTCCAAAGCTGCAGCCCCCCCGTACTAGGTCTGGCTGGGATGGAGTTTTCCTCACAGCAGCCTGTATGATGCTGTGCTTAAGATTTGTGATTGAACAGTGCTGATAACACACCAATGCTTTAGCTATTGTTGCTCAGTGTTTGCACACTGTCAGGGCCTTCTCAGTGTCTCACTCTGCTCCTCCCAGCAAGTAGGCTGGCTGGGATGGGGGAGAGGTAGGACAGCTGACTGGAATTGACCAGATACTGCATAGCACATAACGTCATGCTCAGTGATAAAAACTGGGCGTGTAGTCTTTCCAAAGTAGCTGTTGCTTGGAGACTGGCTAGACATCAGCCGTCTGCTTGTGTGAGGTGGTGAGTGATTGTCTTTGTATGGGCTTTTTTTCCTCTTTCCTTCACTTACTAAACCATCATTATTTTGACCCGCAACTTTTCTTGCTTTTGCTCTTGTGGTTCTCCCCCCATGAAGCAGTGAGCTAGCAGCTAGCTTGGGTCAACCCCCCATGCCTGCGAAGCTCTGTCTGAGCAGAGGCCTCTGCTGACCCAGGGGCAGGCTCCCCAGTCAGTGCTGGGGACTGTCTCCTGTGGTGTGTCACTGCACCACCACCCACCCCCTGCCTTCTGAACAACCCGCTCTCCACCCTTTCTTGCAACATCACACGTCTGCCCGAATTCCTCCCAATCCACGTTCACCCAGCTCTTCAATGCTGTCACATTGCGCTCATACCAAACGGACCCGTGGCACAGGCATCTGCTGCTCTGGGGTGAGGCTTCCTACTGCCTCTCACGAGGCCTTTTGTCAAGACACCCCTTGACACCCCTGGGTGACTGTCCCTTAGCTCATGAGCACTGTCTCCACTGCACGCTTCGTCCAGCACGCTGTTGATGGTCTGTATTCAAGGTCACCTAGGAAAGAAGCTTTTGCTCTGGAAAAAAAAAGTCTTTTGCAATGTTAAGTGTTTACTTTCTGTGAAAGTCACAAGACCTGCACTTGCAGAGAGTTATTTGAAAACGTGAACTGCAAAGCTTCAAACAAAAAGGCACATGTTAATTTTATAGCAATTTACTATCTTAGTGATGATTACTTTGAAGTAATCTTAGTCCTTGGAGCTGGCAAAACCAAGTAGAAGTCTTAGGAGAGTCTCAAAGAAGTAAATGGAGTAAGGTTATTTTGTGGGAAAAATACGGCAGACAATAGTCAGCTAAACTGTTTCAACCAAGTATTCTGTTTTACAAAGCATGAATTTATTCAAGTATTCTAAGATGCAGACTATAGTTTCTAGATGCCATTCTGAGGGTGGTGTTTTGGGATTTTCTGTTGTTTGTTTGCTTTTTTAAGGAAGAAAAATATTTAGTCCACATGGTGGTTTTCTTTTCCAATTACTTCACAAACCAGTGTACATATTGCAGGTTAAATTGTTCTGAGCAAGCAGGTCACACGTCAAATGTAAATCCATGTAATTACGAAAGAATGGACTCCTAGTGTTAGTAAAAGGGCCTTGGGCCCTAACTTTACAAAGGCTTACACAAGGCTACAAAGTTACGAATGATCTGAAGTATTCGCAGGGTGTGAGCTTCATTTATTCAAAATTGTCTATTATAGGTTTCTCACCATTTCTGCAGTCAAATAATTACACAGAAATTAAGGTAAATGTCCTACAGAGTGACTGCACCTAGCATCAGTGGTGCATCTAGCCCAGTATTTTGACTCCAACAGCAGTAAAAGGAGGTATTATTTAGGAAGAGCTCCTTAGTGTGGTTACTTCCCGGTACTTCCCCTGCATCTCTCATTGTATTAGGGATGATGGAAGGTACATCCCTGCCTATTTCCTTCGGTGTCCACTTATGGATGTGTTTGCCATCAATATGAATAATGCTTCCTTGAACCTACAGATAGCATCCAAGTCCCCAATCTCTGGTGGCAATACATTCTAGAAGTTCACAATCTGCTTTGCAGAAAAGCATTTTCTTTACATGCCTCAAAAATTATCTCCTGGTGTTTTCACGGGGTGCCTCCTCATTCTCATACTGTGGGATTTGGTTAACAACAACTTTATATCTTTCATGATTTTTGTAAATCTTGATCAATCCTCTCCCCTGCCTTCTCTCTCCATATCAAACAGTCCCAGCTGTTATTGCCCTCACTGTAAGGCAGCGGCGCCATCCCTCCTCTGTGCCTTCCCTAACTCCTCCACATCCTTCTTGAGCCGTGAAGACACAAACTGATGCAGTAATCAATCTGAGGCTGCGCCAGCGTTTTATATAGCAGCCGAATGACTCCCTCTGTCTTGTTCTCAGTATTCTTCCCGATAATGTACAATGTTTTGTGGGGGGTTTTTTGATTGCCACTGCACATAAACTTGATGACACAATTTCAGAGAACTGTTTGAGAGCTCTGAGTTGCAACTGCTACTACTAAATTCAGCAAAAGGGAAGCTTAGAAATCTAACTGCTTTACAGCGCAGGAGCATGCGAAGGCATCTAGTTAGTTATTGAGAGTCCCACCACCTCTGTGAAGGTCACCACTTTTAAATAGTTCCAAAAGGACCACCAACCCTAGTTAAGAATTAAATCTCAAATGCAATTGTAAGTATCTTCAAAGAAAAATAAATGTAAATGCACCATTTTAATTGGAAATACACATGTGGAGTCATACTCAATGCCTCAGAAAACCAGTGGGAATTGTCAGCTTTCCAAAAAATAAACTATTCCTCAGCTACTGAATCCTGGAATAGTTTAATGAGAAAAGGAATCATATTTCCTATTTATTATTATCCCAAGTCTGGAGAATAAAATTAGACTTCCTAAAATGTTGGCTAATATAAGTCACTGAGTGGAATATTTATAAATATTATGAGATTTTCC
The DNA here is from genome assembly GCA_008921705.1 of Burhinus oedicnemus. Classification (NCBI taxonomy): domain Eukaryota; kingdom Metazoa; phylum Chordata; class Aves; order Charadriiformes; family Burhinidae; genus Burhinus; species Burhinus oedicnemus. Next base: position 376,825 of record VFFE01007130.1, on the reverse strand, counting down.
CCTGGCAATATTTTAGAAATATTTTCAGACAAAATCTAAAAGATTTATTATATAAGCTGAATGCACTTTTTTGTTTTGCAGTTACTTAAGTCATTTATAACCGTAATAACTGTTTGCTATTATGAAGCCAGCTGAAATTTGAGAACTGTAATGATGACTTTTAAACTAACAGATTGCAGCCTAAGAACTGTACCCTTCATACTGTGGAACTGGTCGCTTAAAAATCACTCTTGCAGTAAAAAATTCCTTCCAGTATCATCCACGTGGGCACCCCACACACCTTTCTGTGTATTAAGGACTCAAGTACACTAATCACAACAAATTCGAGAAAATGCTAAATACAACTACTACTACTATGATAGAATCATAGAATGGTTAGAGTTGGAAGGGACCTTAAAGATCATCTAGTTCCAACCCTCCTTGCCATGGTCAAGGACACCTCCCACTAGACCTGGTTGCTCAAAGCCCCATCCAACCTGGCCTTGAACACTTCCAGGGATGGGGCATGCACAACTTCCCTGGGCAACCTGTTCCAGTGCCACACCACCCTCATGGTGAAAAATTTCTTCCTGAGATCTAATCTAAATCTACCCTCTTTCAGCTTGAAGCCATTATGCCTTGTCCTAGCACTACATGGCCTTGTAAAAAGTCCCTCTGCAGCTTTCTTGTAGGCCCCCTTCAGATCCTGGAAGGTCTCCCTGGAGCCTTCTCTTCTCCAGGATGAACGACCTCAACTCTCTCAGCCTGTCCTCATGGGAGAGGTGCTCTAACCCTCTGATCATCTTTGTGGCCCTTCTCTGGACCTTCTCCAACAGGTCCATGTCCTTCTTATGTTGGGGGCTCCAGAGCTGGACGCAGTATTCCAGGCAGGGTCTCATGAGAGCAGAGTAGAGGGGCAGAATCACCTCCCTCCACCTGCTGGCCACGCTTCTTTAGATGCAGCCCAGGATATGGTTGACCACCTTCTGGGCTGCGAGCGCACATTGCCGGCTCATGTTGAGCTTCTCATCCACCAACACCCCCAAGTCCCTCTCCTCAGGGCTGCTCTCCATCCATTCACCACCCAGCCTGTATTTGTGCATGGGATTGCCCTGACCCATGTGCGGAGCCTTGTACTTGGCCTTGTAATATCATCGATAATATAATCGATAATATAATCGATAACATTCCCTAAAGTACCACCTGCCTTCCATTTTTACCCGCACTCTATTTGGCGAGCTATGTAAAGATTAAGCCAAATAAATATGTATACATATATATATATATAAACCCTTATTTTTATCTCCCTCACCACCTCCACGTCACTCACTCCTTTCCGCCACCAAAGGGAGGCCGCACCCGCGCGCCTCCCGCCCGCCTGCGCGCGCCTTGGCGGCGGCGGCCCGCCAGGGGGCGCCCTGCGGTGACGCCGTGCGGGGGGGTGGGGGGAGAGGCGCGCCGCAGTGCATGCCGGGAGCTGTCAGGGCGGCGCGGGGGTGCCGGTGGCGGTCGGGCTCTTCCGGCTCGGGTCGCTCAGGTAACGCCGCTCGCCCCGGCGCCCCCTCCTCTACCTCTTCCTCCTCCTCCTCCCGGCGCGGGTAGGCTGCGGGGACCGGCGGCGGCCGCTCCCCTCCTCCCTCCCCGTCGCCGCGCCTGTGTTCGGGAGGGCGCTGCAGCCGAGCGGGGTCCGCCCCTGGAGCCGAGCCGGCCCTCTCTTCTCCCCGTGCCGGGCCGCGGGCACCCTCGGGGAGGGCGAGGGCCGGGCCGGGCCTGAACTGGCCTGTGGGCAGGGGGGCAGGTGCCGAGGAGCCTGGGGAGAGCGGTTAGCCTGTTAATTGCGCTGCATCAATTAACCTGTGGCACCTGACTCGCCCGACTGCCGCTCCGTGGTCTGCCCTCCTCTCCACAGTGCCGTCCCCCGTAGCGCAAAGCGGGGCCGGGTGGGTTTGGAGGCTGCAGAGTTCCTTCCCCCGCCCCCGTGCCCGTCCCCAGCCCGGCACCTGCCGCGGGCGCTGCCGGCGGGGCCTGGTTCCGCCCTTCGTGAAGGGGCTTCCTCAGGGGGCCTCTTCCCGCCTGAGGACAAGCTCAGCGTTGGGCTGCCAGAGCCGTCCTGCTTTGACCTTGAGCGAATAAGGGCTGTGGGCCTCTTTTGGGTCAGATTCCCGGCTGGCTGGCTCGTCTGCTCGAGTTGTTGCGTGTGGGGTTTGGAAGGATACGTGGAGCATATGGCTGCCCATAGCTTGTGTGGTGCAGGGTTAAATTTCATCTGTTGGCGTAGGGATGGCCTTAAATCTTGTGATGCCCACTTGAAAAGCATAAATATATGAGAGTTTCTGGCATTAAATGTTTTTAGAAATAATATTTGCATACCTGTAATGATAACCAGAAAAGCCTAAACAATTTAGCTCTTTAAGTATCCTAAAATATGCTGGATATGGGGTGCAGGTTTTAGTGAGCTTATTCTGGGTGACTCAACACTTGTATTTTCATTGCTGAGTAGCAAGAACCCTTGCACTCCTGGATCTTCTTTCCATACGCAGTAATAGTGAATGTGTTATGGTTTTCAGGTTAACTGTATAATGTGATAGCTGAATTCCAGTGTGAAGTGATGGGAAGACTCTAAATAGTAATGAGCTAGATGCTTGCAGGATATATGGGGGCATAATATAAGGGTGAAGATCATAGTCTTTCATGTTGTTGCCAAGCCTTGGTCTGTCTGCGTTAAGTACTTATGTTGGCCTGGCTGTCAGATTTGCTTATTTTTTTTTGTTTGAAATATTGGTAACTTCAAAAACAGGCTGAAACACAGTAGACCTTTTGCAGGTCTATTAATAGTGTAATGTCTAAATATTGTGATTATCCAAAATGTACAGTCATTTTTAATATAACATGGATGAATGTCATGTGGAGGAATGTCAATTTGGAAACAGGCGGAACATCAACAGTATAATTCCTTGTTTTGATTTAATTGAAATGAGAATAGGCACTTTGGGAAACTAAGCAGCCTGTAAATGAGAGAAGGGGAAAGAGAGAGTATATTTCTAACTTACTGAATGTTGTACTTTCCCAACTTGTTGGTAGCACCTGTGACAGTACATATTTAAACAGCATCTTACAAAGACAAGTTATCCTATGTCTTTCATTAGTGGAGTGGCTGTACATTCAAGTGGAAGGTTATGTTCATGCCATGTTTATACTGGTAGTGCTTTTTTTGTGTAAAAATACTGGCATGCTACACTGACCACTAGAAATACTCATCGCATGCACAGCAAGTAAGAATGCAGTCTGTCTGGTGTAAGTGGGCTCAGCCTGTATTCTTCTGCCACTGACCTCTGTTTGAACAAGGGGGGGGGGGGGGGGGGGGTGCTTCCATGTGTTCATTGCTGGCTTAGTGCTCCTGACCAGAGTTACTGCTGTCCAACTTTAGTGTCTTCTCGCTCAGCTGGGAATCACTGTTTGGGCTGGGCTGATGGGAAATGCTTATTACTATTCTATTTTTTTCTTTTTTACTTTGATGGAGATGTATTATATTAAATATGCAGTGAAAAGAACCAAGAAGAGGTATGAAGTATGTTGTAAAAAAACCTGTTTTGAAAATTGTTGAGAAAAATAGGAGATAGAAAAGAGACTAAACTAAATGATACCCGCTAAAGCATGAAATAGAAAAATGGAAGTAATTTATTTGTATGCACATAAATCATCTTTGAGATTAATAGTCATGTTGCCCTGACTTGTAGCTGAAAAGAAGTTGAATGATAAATAGAAACAGTAAGTGATATGTTTCCCTCTGAGAGCTTGGGGAGAAGAAACACTGCAGGTTCAACCATTTTTCCCCAATAACTGAAACAAGAAATGAGAAGAAAGCACCAAAGAGACTCAGTAAATGATTTCACTAGTCAACACATCCCTATTTTTATCAGAAACTTGTACTTTAATAGAAGCATAAAAAATTATGTAAAGCTGAGGAATGGTGCTTTGCCTAATCTGGTTTCTGGAATCATTTGCAAAAATCAGAGGGAATTTACCCTTATATTTCTGTGTTTTCTGGCTTACTTCTGAGGATGAGGAGAGCGAACAAGTTTTGGTCCAGCCACTGTTTTCAGAACAGTCAGAAAAGCATTCTACTTTACAAATTCCTTTGAAGGCCATCTGCAGAATATGTGAAATCAGATGCATTGTAAAATGTAACAACAATCTAGATAATGCATAGGTATATGTATGGCATATGACACTGTTTCAGAATTAAAATCAGAATAAAGTGATAGAAATGGGTTGAAACTTGAAATGAATTAATTAGTAATATCTTAGGACCTCAGGGTATACTAAAAAAGGAAGTTGGACAAAGTCTTGCCCAAATGCCTTGTATTAAAAGGTTACCTGAGTAAGGCAATGATAAAGATATGAGAACTTCTGACATCTTTTTGTGAAAAGAAATATCAGGGTTGTTTGGAGACAGAATGTTAAACTCACCACCTGAAACTACATATTATTAGAATGATGAGTATGGATGAATAAAAGGTTCGTCTAAATCTTCAATTTTAAAGTTACTGTGAGCAAAGAATAAATTATCAGACCACCATTTTTTATTTTTTTTTTAAGTTAGTAGATTCTGTTTTAAATGGTGTATCAGAATATTTGAAGGGATGTCATAATGTGAAGGCACAGCATTACCCTGGAAGCAAGGCATCTCTCAGTAGAGTGCTGCAAGCATAATGTAAGACAGTGAAACTCATGTAGGTCCTTTTTTTGTCTACCAAGCTGAAAAGTATCTGGAAGTTGGCAAACTCTCCAGTATAACAAAGTGTAGTACAAATACAGGTTTAAACATAGCTATACTGGTTTGAGTTGTTTTTCATTGTTATGTTTGCTATGGCTTTTTTTGTGTGTTTATTTATTTCTTTATTTTAACTGTATTACTGTATGAATTGGATTTACTAGTTTGCTGAGGGTGAAAAATAAGTAAGAAAGAAAGAATGCCTCAAGATAAATCTGTCAGTAAATGCTTGGAAAAGATCGGAAGAGGAGAGCTAGCTATTTAACACGGAATTCTTTCCGGAGAGGATGTAGTGACCATTTGAAGGCATGAGGCTGAAACATGTAAAAGTGAAAATAAATTGCAGTTTATTTTAGAAAGCTTGTCTTGTTGCTGTGCTCAGACACCTGGAGAGGAGTTAACTATTTGAAATCATGCACTTACTTATCAATCATTGCTCAGTGGAGAGTGCAGTAGCCCCAAAGCCTAGTCAGTGCGTGTGAGAGCTGGGTGGTTGCACTGTGGGACAAGAAAAGCACAAAGCTCATGGTGGTGACAGGGGGTGCAGGACCCACGCAGAGGGTAAAATTGCACTCACACCAGAACATGCTCGCTTCCTCTTTACTAATGGTTTTCCCAACCCACCAAACTTATGTGGTTACTATGGATTTAGCTGTGTCAGATAAATACCTTCCATATTCTGTTTAGCGTAATCCAAACAGCCTTGTTTCTAATATGCGGTCTTAGGATCTTTTCGTGAAGGTGGTGAAACTGCTAACTGCGTGATGTCGCAGGTTTGGTTGTGGTTAGCTGAAAAAGGGTTTACCAACCCAGGGTGCAAGCCAGCCTTTTTCAGCATGGCAACAGTTTGGTTTGCTCCAGGGAACAGTAGGTGATACACTATCTACAATGTTATACTTGATTTCTGAGTAAGGATTTTGTGTTGCTGTTTGGCCTGACGTTGTCAAAGTGACTGCTTAACTCTAGGAGGTTACATTTCATATATTTAAAAAATAAAATAAAAAAAATCTTAAATGTTATATCCTGCATTTGGGATTGTTGGGATGTCAGCCTGGAGGCTGAAATGAAGATTATTTAAAAAAATGCCTTTAACCAGATTGTTTACATTTCTTTGATGGATGCATTGCTGCTATAATTTAAATTGGGTGTAAAGATGGTAACTCTGTGAGCTGAGATGAAATGACATTGAAGGAGGAAATCCTCTGCAAACATGTCAAAAGAGTGCAGGTTAAATTTTAAGTGTGGTGGGTTTTTTTTGTTCTTCTTTCCTTCAAATGTGTAATTGAATAAGAGGGAAATAGTGACCAGTTCTAGATCTAGGTTGAAATATTGGTTGTTCAAATACAGTGGTCAACAAAGGGAAGAATGGGACAAGAGAAGAACTTGTAAGTGAGCATTGAAGGATAACCGCAAGTTCAATGAAGCATTTCCTCATTTTTCTCTATGTTGTGTTATACTGACTTAAATTGCCATCTGTGTTTTAATAAGACATGTTAGCTATTTTGCATAATTGAAAATAAGAAGCGTGGATATCTGGAGTTTGTTGATTTTAGATATAAAATGCATGCTGATTAACTTATAGTAGATAGATAACTTGGGAATCATTTGTTTCTAGAAAGGAAAAAACATGGGAAAATATAATTTTAGGAAGATGAAAATATTTTCAGTTAATGGTTGACCTAGTTATAATGAAGAAGATGCAAATCATCATCTTTCATTTACTGAGTGACATAAGTTCAGATCTGTGGAATTTGAATGTTTGATTTGATGTCAAGAAGAATATGGTATTTTAAAAGTACCAACTTTAGTGTAAGTAGGATTCCAGCATTCGTGTGGTGCAAGAGGACTTAACTGTGGAAAAGATGATGTCTGTTGTACTGAGTATCACATTGTCACTTGAATATCTGTTGTATGCCAGTACAAAAATTTCAGTGGCTAATATGTTTTTGATTTGCTTTATTCAGATTTTTCAAATTAATTTTTAACTGTTAGATGTGGTTAAAATAATTATTTGGCATTAAGTCAAAGATTATTTTATCAGAGGAAACCTTTTATGGCTTTATTACAGCAGTGCTTGGAGATTCCTGTAGTGAACAGGGCTGCTTTTTTCCATGTACTTTGCCACAAACAGTAAGACAGTCCTGAGTAGTATGCAGGCACAGTGCACAAGGGCTGGAAGAAAAGGAATCATTAGTGTTCTGTTGGTGGGTATGGTATCAAAATCAAAATTTCGGTCTAGTATATCAAACTGTTTTGTAGTTCACCTATTATCTATTGAAAAGCTGCAATAAAATGGAAGTGAGTAGAAGGATTAAAATGTCACCCTAAACTTTGTTTTTAAAAGGCAATTGGAAGAGACGTGTATTTACGAACCACAGTGAGAAGTCTTTGGTCACTTTCTTCTCCTCTCTGATAAACAGACAGACATAGATTTGATATTTTTTTACTTCTGAAAAATTATGTTCTAAAGCAAATACATTCACTTAGAGATTGTTCATAATGATAAATTTGTTTTCTTAAACAGTGAATAGAGAAATTGATTACTGAGAAGGCTTGTTGTGCATTCCTTATGAATTTTTAAGCTTGTTACTTGTTCCTCTTTATGAACTCATGCCTGGTGTAAGTCAGACTTTAGAATACCATAAAACGGCAGTAGCAGTAAGAACATTTTACATACCTTATGTATTTCCATCTGACTATGCTGAGCGGTAAACTTACAGTTTTATTCCAGTCGTCTTTCTTCTGTGCCTTCCTGTGTATGCAAAAGAAGAAAAAGTGTACTTAGTTTCTTTTTATTGACAGTTTGGTTTTTGTGTAATAATAAGCGTAATAAATAATAAACATGTTTTATAGATTCTAAAGCCAGGATGGAGCCCATCCAGCTGGGTATATAATCTAACCTCTGTAGTACAAGCCATAGGTTGTCTCTCATTTGATTCTTGCTTGAATGAGAATCACTCTCAGGAAAACATCTCATGTTGATTTAGAAGTTGCCAATATGGATAATGCACATACTGTTAGGCTGATTTAATTTTGTCATGGAAAGGAGTTTGAACACCTAAAGGAGTGTCATTTTTTTCTGCAGAAAAATGTAATAAGCTGTCAATTTTGACTGGGTAGAAAAGTGTACTGGGAAGTTATTAATCACGATATTAAATCTTAAGTGCTCTATACTGTTGCAGGGTGATAAAGAGATCATGGCTAATTATAATTAATTATATAGTCTGTTTTTTTGTTTTGTTTATTTAGATAATCGGTGTGTGTGTGTGTGTGTGTTTATCTTTCATTACTTTACTGAGTAGCCCTTGGCCAAAATAACAATTTCAAATGGTGGTTCTTCTTCAGAAGACATTAGAGATGCCTCTGAAAAATTCTGAAATAAGAGTATTCTGTAGAAAGGCAATTTAGAAATAAAGTAATTGTATATAATTGGAAAATCTTTGGTGATAGAAGAATATATGTATTTCCAACATTTCATTTTTATCTTAAGAGACTAGCTGGGGATTTGCAGTATTTATTTATTCATGCTTTTAAATGCTTCTGAGGGGAAACAAAGCATAATAAATTAACACATGACAAGGCTTCTGTTTTTGATGTGTTCAAATCTGTGTTTGTATTAAGTCTATTTAAATAAAAATATGTTTCTGCAGTTACCAGCTTGATATGTGGGCACTGTACACAGCTTAAAAAGCAATAGTGCAGTACTGTGAAATCTGAAATTTTTTCATCTGCTTTTTAATTATCTATTAGTTCTTTCACTGTACGTCCCATAGCCACGCTTGAAACAGTAAACAATTTTTAGAAAAGCCTTGAAATATTGCAAAGCTGAAACTCTGAGAAATTCAAAGGGAGCAAGTTTGTGAGCTCAGGTTCTTGTAATACTTGGGACAAATCCTGAGAATTCTTGGAGTGACATGATATACACAGATTTGCACTCACAGTGATCAGCCTCTTGACATGTACCAGAAAGCAACCATTTCAGCATTGCAGATTGGTGTGAAGCAGATAAATAGAGCAATTCTGTGAGGCTTAAAAAATGTGAGAGTGGAACAGTAGCAAATCAAACCTGAAGAGGAGCTTTGGGGTACAACAGATACTGGAGAGTTTATGAATTGTTGGGAAGTCTTATAACCTCGTGATTAAATTGAGATAGAATCTAGATGAAAGCTGCTTTTATTGAATAAGTGTTGATGAAGCTGTTGTTCTTCTCAATCGAGTTTCTTTAGCTTCAGTGAAAACCATTTAGAGCCTTTTAAACGGGCTAATAGTTTGTGTTGATATGAGACAGAAGGCTCTTAGGCACATGAGTTGTGAAGGGTGAGCATTTGCTGTGGAAAACACAGCTGTAGCATTATCATCTTAACTCAGAGGAAAGCCAATACCACCTCACTGGTGAAGTGAACACACTCTACACAATCCCCATCAAAAGGAGATCCACAGCCCCAGGTAACTGCTTTCCTTGTCAAAGTCATACTTGAAGACTCTACAGGCATCCAGGTATATTCAGAATTGTGCGGTGTTTGTTTTTTAATCCCCGTGAGAGGGTGAAGTGGAAAGTAGTAAGTGTCAAGACCTGTGTCAAGACCTACTAATACTTATAAGGAGATAAATGTTATCAGGCTTTAACGTTGTATTGAAATATCAATGCTGTAAAACTAAATGTTGTTAAATCTGCAGTTTTATTATAGATGAAGAGAACAGAAAAGTATCAGTAAGAATACATGATAAAAACAATAAAAGATTAAAAACTGTATTTTGGAGTATCTTCAGACTAAACAAAAAGTAAATCTTGTAGGACAAGTATATTTTCATGTATGAGAGCTAATAAAAATGGGCATTCCTGTAGTTTCAATGATCTTAGAATAAAAATAGTGCCAGGTTTATAAAAATAATACATAATATTTACATAGTATCTTCTCTGCATCCCTGACTTATTATGGCTACTGATATGATTTGGAAGAGATATTGTTTAAAATAGAGACTCTTCATTGTGGGAAAAAAATATGCAAGAAATCCTTTCTCTTCCTGTAACCTCAAGCTGTATAAAACTTTTTTTGTTTTAAGAAAGAAAAATGAGACCATAACCATAGAGTAGTAAGAAAACAGAGTATGGTTTTTTTCTCTATACAAAACTTCATAATGATTAAATTCACTGATAACATATGGATAAATGTAAATATCAATTACATGACCAGAGTAAGTTCATTAGTATCAGCTGGTGTGCAATAGACTTGTCTAAAAGTATAGATTATTCAGTCAAAGTTGTTAATGTTTTTTGTTTTTAAAAGGAAGAGACTGTTCTGATCAGTTTGTAAGTTCAGGGCGGGGGAGCTACCTGTTTAACCCTGTGTTCCTGCTGGCTTTGTCTAACCTTTGATAATGCTGAATCAATGCATTCTTAGCTTTCAGGTTTTTCAAGCACTTGAGGAAGACAGAGCCCTATTTTCCACTTGGTCATAAGTGGTTGCATTTATGCTTTAGCTGGATGAAAAAAAAGGATGCTGATGCTTTCTTCACTCAGAAAGCATTATTCGCTGTGTCAAGTTCTTTCTCCATCCTTTGTGCATGGAAAAATGAGAATTATGCTGCTTTTGTATGTTAGTCCTTTCTTCTCTTTTAGTATCAATACTTTATTTTACTTTTGGAGATCAGACATTGGCGGCTGTGCAACTGTCTCTTTGAGAAGTCTGTTGGCATTCTACAGCTTTTTCAAAGCAAACTGGATCTTTTTCTGGACTTAATCCAAAGAAAGATGTTTGTTATAAAATGAAACCACATGAAATACTTTTTTTTTTTTTTAAATAAAAAGTGAGATCGAAGTGCTTTATGCCAGTGGGGTATCGCAAAAATCTATCAATTTGGCACCCAGAATATGGTTTTTAAGTAATGGTTTGCACTTCTGTTCTGCCTTGGAGACAGTCTGTCATTATTAGTCTGCCATCAGAATCAAGAGTGCAACAGGTTTGTAATTCTTGGCCTTTTTATTCACTCCTGCTATGCCAGCTCTTTTTCTTCCTTTTGTCTGTCCCTTTCTTGTTTTTTTTTCTTTCTTGCAACTTTCCTTACAATGCTGAGAAATGAAGAGATGAGCAATATGAGGAGAAAGATAGTAATTAGGATAAAGAAATTATTAATGTGGAATTTTTGTTGTTCTGTAGAAGAAAAGATAAATGTGATGACGGCAGAAGAGAGGCTTGTCTGGCACCTTACATGTGCCCACGCATGAAATGTTAGGGGTGAGAGGCTTCTTGAAGGTCTCTCTCCGCGACCCAGAGTGTTGATGTACTGTCTCTGACTGATGCAACACTTTTTTAGTGTTCTTCTAGCACTAAAAAAATGAAGTTTGGGTGGGTTAAAGCTGGGTTCTTATCAATATATCTTCAGAAACACCTGCTAATTAAAGGAACAAAAAGGAAGGAGCAAAAATTTGCCAGGGCACTTTATGATTAACTTGAGAAGATTTTGATAATGAAATTTTGGCCTGATTTACTACTATCTTAATTTGGAGATGCTGGAGTACAGCTTTCTTCATTTTACCTTTTGGAGTTCTGAAAAGGTAAAATGGTACTAATAGTGATATAGTTCGTAGGTTTTGGGGTTGTTTCAAGAACATGGCAAGGAGCTGGCATTCAGATAGCTGAAAATACTGAATAACCAGTCCTAGGGTTTTATGCTGTTCAGTCTGGTGTAACTCCTTATGAGAACTGTTGACAAAGTTATTAAAGAGCAGCTTCGTAGCTATTTTGTGGAGAACACTATTTGAAGGGATGGATGGATATAGTACAAATCAAAGATTTTTATGTGTTCGTATAAAACATTTTAAATGGTCATATATGATAAAAGGCAGAAAAGTGTTCATGGTTTTGATGCATCTTGCACAACTGGAGTGTGTTTATTATATGAAATAATACAAATTGAATTGTTAGTCTTTTCTGATTGATCTAAAAACACTTAAACTTTTTCCTGAGCAGAATTTAGAGATAAGTGGTTTTATTATCTCCATCGACTATAGAACCACCAGAAATCAGAATGGCACTCTTTATTTCTGCTAATTCTTCTGCTCTGTTATTTCATAGGCATTTTTCATTTCAAACAGTTCTGCTATTTTGTCGTATTGCTGCTCACTGGGAATAGGGGCCAACAAGCCATTTTGGAAGGGCTCACTGAAGCCGCTGTTTTTAGCGTGACTCTATTTGGTAGACAGTCTGATGAATACAGCCTCTTCATACATGTTCCATGGTTTGTTTGGTTTTTTTGGTCTACCATGCTTCAGCCTGCACTTCTGCATGCAATTTTCTTCCCATTTTCCTTTAATCAAGACAGAAGAGAGCAGCATCTGCTAAGTGTGAAGCCTCTTCTGAAGCTCAGTATTAGAGAGAACTCCCAAAAGACCCCAATTAAAAGGGGCACAAAAGCTGCCTTTTTCACAGACGTGCTACAATAGGATTTCCTATTACGAGTTGCAATTGCTTGGGGTTAAAGTAGCTTTAAAAGCGTATTTCTTTTTAATAGGGATTGAATTTCAATCCTGAAAAAGGTCAGTAAAAGTCTGAGGTGATTTTTCTGGAACTAGAATATCGTAATTACTTGGTGTAGACTACCATGTGATGAAAATATATAGAGCAAATTGCAAAAGCCTTTGATTACGGAACACTAGTAAACACATACTTTTGTTGTGCGTGGGTGATGAGAATATAAAAACAAAGTAGACTTGCATTGCTAAATTAGAATACCAGGTCTTGTAAAAGGAAGTGTTGATGCGTGGAAGTACTCTTAAATAGTGTGTGACTCTTGTATGTGTCCTTCATTCTTGTCTTCTGCCTGAAAGTGATTCAGAAAGATTGGTGTCTTCTGTTTTCAGAGGAGCTGATTTGTGAAAGGTGTGTTTTTCTGGTGATGGACCCAGAGGAGGAAAAAAAGAAAACAAAAAATCTCTTTGCTGTATTGTTTAGAATAAATGGTGCTTTTTGGGAGAGGCCGGTCATTAATTTTCTAGGGAAGTTTGTTTGTTTGGGGGGGGGGGTATGCTTGGTTTTTGAAACAGGACAGTGACAAATATATTCTTTTGGATGTGTTAAATATTGAGTGCAGTATGTTAGGTTTTGTTTAGGATTTGCTGTAAACTGATTTCAGATTGATATTTTGTAATGCCTTTGAGGAAAATCTAGTGTTCTTTATACAAAATTGTTTTAATAATATCTCTCTGGAAACAATGGTTTCAGATTTTTTTATTTTGAACAGGTAATGTCTGTACATGAATTACAAGCTAGTCTCTAGTGGGGACACCGTGGGAGGATGAACACGGAGGAGCTGGAGCTACTGACTGATTCCAAGTACAGAAACTACGTAGCAGCTGTTGACAAAGCACTGAAGAACTTTGAATATTCCAGTGAATGGGCAGATTTGATATCGGCACTTGGGAAGCTAAACAAGGTATACCTGGCAGGTGCTCTTGGAAAAGATTCAGGAACTGACAAAGGGTACTGGTGTAAAAAAATACAGAATTGCAAGGTTCTAGCAGTCTAATATTCTTGCAAATATTTTAGCAGTCTGAGTCAAATGTTGGGCGTGTGCAAGGAGCAAACAAATCAAACAAATGCCTTTCTAAGACTTACAGTTGAACCCTTTGTAATTGTAAGTAAAGGGAGCAGTTATTTACATTCCTAGTGGAAATAAATGCAACATCTTTTTTATTACTAACATAGACTTCTAATGTCATTCAATGTTATTGAAATAGTGTGAAAAATAGTAGCCAGTATAAATATCAGCAATATTTTTATGAAGCATGATTTATAAAATGGGGCTCACATCATCCATTGACCAGAGAATGTTATCGTTCTGATTCATTTTAAAAGTTAATAACTTGAATAGATAATATTGTCATGATCTTTAATAACAGTTTACAAATGAATACAGATCCTGATATCTGTAAAAAAAAAAAAAAAAAAATAAAAATCTTGTTCTAATCAGTCCTATGTGTTTCTGTGGACCTCTAGTGAGGGTCATAGCGTTCCCTTTACACATACGTGTTTTACCAAGGTGAAGCTTTGCAGAATTTGGTATAGAAAATTACAGATCTGAAGCATTTACATTTTACCCTTTAAATTTGTGGAAAATCAAGAATGACAGTACAGTTGTCAGTACCAATGGCATAATTTCTTTGTATAAACTCCCGTTTCTTTTATTTTTTTGATTGTAACAGTTCTTGCTGCACGTGTATACAGAGTGAAGGCTATGATATTGGGAAAGAAAAATCTAAAGATGTAAACGCAACTCTGTGTTCCAGTCCTGAGGTGATTATATAGTTTCAGGCAGTGGTAAAGTTTTGTATGTTGTCTCACTCTGACAGTTTCTTAAAGTTATCCCAAATTCAGCACCCACAGTTTAATAGTCCTTCTTGAGCTACTGGCAACTTATTTTAACCAATGGAGATAGTAATTTTTGTCCTTAAAATGATGAGTAAAATGAAATGGACAAGCTGTAAGTAAGGAGCCCATTGCAAGTGAAGTTTTAAATGCCTTGGTGATTCCATCTGTAGCAAGTGTGCAAGTGAAAGGCATTGCGAAGAAAAAGCTCCATGGTACCTCTGAAAGGTGGTTTTTTTCTGATGTTGTAATCTAGGTATGTGTTGTGACTTACTGACCATGTTCAGGAACTCATTTATAAAATGTGCATTTCATGTTTAACTTGTTTTGTGCTGTCTTTCTCAATGTGTTGATTTATCAGGTACTACAGAACAATGCGAAGTACCAGGTAGTACCGAAAAAGCTGACAATAGGCAAGCGCTTGGCACAATGTCTTCATCCAGCTTTGCCGGGAGGGGTTCATCGGAAGGCACTTGAAACATATGAGATAATTTTCAAAATCATTGGACCTAAGCGTTTGGCCAAAGATCTTTTCCTCTATAGGTACAATAGTTTAAACAACTCTATTCCAAATACATAGTTGAGATGCTTTTGATTTCCTGCATTTTATATTAATAATACTGCTTTGTTATATAGCAAGAATCAATCAATTTCCCTCATGTTACTGGTGGTTGTGTAGTACTCTTCTCCTGGATATTGTATATCAGAAGATGGAGAGATCACATAAACTTTAGGAACCAACTTTAGTGTTAGAAAACATGAAATTTATTATTTCTTTATTGAAATAAATGAAGTTTTGTGTATGTAGGTACAGTATTACAGTAAATGAATTGTTAAGGCTAATTTCAAGGTATTCACATTACATTTTTCTATTGTAATTTAAGTGGTATTGGAAAAGAATTTGAGTATCAGTTATTGCAAGAAGCTTCTTCTTCCAAGCAATCGAATCACAGAACAGAAAGACTGTTGTGTTAGACTGGGGGGCAAGTACAAAATTTTTCTCACTGTCAGTCTCTAGAACTGATGATAGTGAAAAGGAAGGATAAACTTGAAAAGTAAGTGTAGTGAAAATGTACTGATTCCTAAACCTCCAATAGGTGCTTGGTTGGGTGAGGCAGGCCAAGACATTAAGCTATTTATTATAAAATGCATAGAGGGATGTGTACATATGTATATACACACGGTCACATATAGTTCTTAATCTTTAGCTATCCCTAGATATTAAAATTTCATCAGTTTGAGAAATAGTGGAATAAAATAGAATTCTGCTTAGGTGGCACAGGTGTATATTAATTCTTGGAAACTGTATGCCTTAACATCACTTATTCTGTCTTGCATTGTCAAGATGTTTATATATAGTTATATTTGGTGAGGGGCGGGGAGGGGAGTGTCTCAGTTCTGTGTTTCCACATGTTTTTAAAGATTCTGTGAATTCATAGCTCGTGTTCTTTGCTTGTGCAGAGATTCAATATCTGCAGTATTTCATTAACAATAAGTTCTAGGATAGCAGAAAATGCTACCTTGTGTAATATAACTAAAAGCCATTGTTACTGATGCTTGGGAGAAGACTAACATTCACATTAAGGCATTATCAAAGATTCCAGTATTTTTCATGAAAGCAGAATGACAGTGTCTGAACATCAAATCTTGAAGGATGAGCAGTAGCATTACAAAGAAAGACTGTGGGGTAGTGTGCGGGTTATTGAACAAAAGACATTTTCTGCAGAAAAAAAGAAACCAATTGACAATGGCAAAACAGTAGTTCTTCTAGATAGATAAAGGCAAAAAATTCTACAAACACTTTTGTACTTTGGAGAGATTCCCCCCCCCCCCCCCCCGGTAATATGGATAACATTGTACCCACAAAGTATGTGTTGGTTTTTGGTTTTGGTGTTTTTTTAAATAGTAAATTTGTAGGTGTATATTTTAAGACCCTTGTCTCAAACTTAGGTTTTTTACTGTTCTTTCATTTTCTTCTTCATGTGTCAAGGGTCTTCTGACCTGAGTCCTCAGTGATTTTGAAAATTGCAGTTGTGTTCACATGCCTTTGATTATTGGTGCTGTTTGTAATAATTTATGATACTTAGTAACAATATCAAAAATGTTTTTAGTATGTAGGTAACTTCTCCTTTACCGATCACATTTGTAACTTTCCTGAACTTACACTTAATAGTAAACTCAAAACATACTTCGATGTTTTCAATGCTTTAAATGCTACATCATGAACAGTGGATTTATTGTTAGTTTGAGACTCTTTTTTCAGACTGAATTTCTGACGTAAATATATATTTTGTTGCTACTTAACAGTATAAATGTCTTAAAATTTATCTTTATGTTACTTGGTGAAGTAAAACATCCTTATTTTTGTTTTCTTACAAAAAAGTATTTCTATAAATTTCCTCAAATGTTCTCATCCATTTTTGTTTTTTCTTAATAAGTGCAAAGACAATATATTTTTAAATATATTTTCCATTTTGATGTAGTTCAGCATGGCAAAATTAACATTTTGTCTTGCAGAGATGCTTCTGGTTTATCGTATTTGTTTTATTGGTGGAAGACAGTCATCTCTGGGCCTTCAGTGCTTGCTATCACAGTACTAATAAAGCTCATAATACTAATCTTGATGTACCAACCTGTCAGTCCAGAAGGCAGTCATATTATGTGGTGGTCTATGCCTGTGCAAGATTCTAAAATAAAAACCTGATATTTAAACTACACCAGGCATGCCTGTAACAGTCTTAAGATATAGATGAAATTGTCTCACTTGAGAAGCTTCCTAAAAAAAGATTAATTTTATTTTTCACAGTTCTGGACTATTTCCACTCCTTGCCAATGCTGCTATGTCTGTCAAGCCAACATTATTGAGTCTGTATGAGATTTATTACCTCCCTTTGGGGAAAACATTGAAACCAGGACTGCAAGGACTGTTAACTGGGATTCTGCCTGGGTTAGAGGAGGGATCAGAGTATTATGAAAGGTAAGGATAGATATGTTAGTAAGGTGATATGCTTTATTTGGGGGTGGTTTTTTTGTTGCAACTTTTCATTGAACACTTGTATGTGGATGTTTTGGTGGGGTTTTTTTTTTTTTGTTTGTTTGTTTTTTTTTTTTTTAAAGATGGGTAGTATTTAATTTCATCCAGTCATATTAATTGCAATGGAATAGCATAGTAGAAGAGTCTTAACATTAATTATAAGTTAACTGTTAGTTGTTCCTGTTATTGAAAGGGAATTGACATCAAGTAGACTGTGTTATATGTCAGTCTCTCCTCCCAAGTAACAAGTGATAGGAGAAGAGAAAGTGGCCTCAACTTGTGCCAGGGGAGGTTTAGATTGGATATTAGTCACCAAAAGGGTTGTCAAGCATTGGAACAGGCTGCCTCGGTAAGTGGTTGAGTCACCATCCCTGGAAGTATTTAAAAGGCATGTAGATGTGGTGCTGAGAGACATGGTTAAGTGGGGGACTTGGTAGTGTTAGGTTTGCAGTTGGACTCAATGATCTTAAGGGTTCTTTCGGACCTAAGTGATTCTATGGTTCTTGTTATGGATTGAGATATGTAACATGTTAGGAACATGCTGCTTGTTTATTTTCCATGGGTTTCCTCTAAGGGAGTACTGCCATATTATTCCTGGTCTAAAATACATACTTTAACTGAATTTAAGGTAACAAACAGATTCCATCACTAAGATTTACTTGTTATGATATCTAAATTGTCATTAAACCACCTATGTAAGAGACTGCAATAATCCACCTATCTTTATAGGTTACTACTCTATTTCAAGCAGAGTGGCCTGGGAGATAATAGCTGTTCTTATCCTGCAAGTCTAAACCCTGGTTGAATTATCTTGACTGTGGTGTCAGTTGGGGTGGAATCTTAACACATTAAAGGATGAAGTTACCCTCCAAGGCTTTGAGTTCTTGGAATTGTTCACATGCTTACATATTCTTGATATATCCAACTTCAGAAACTAGAATTTTCATGACTTGTATATGAAGAGCAATTTAACATTATCTTTTCCTCTTTCTGCGTAGACAGATACACAAAGTGTAGTTGGCATCACTACAACAGGGAACAAGGGCTACTCAGCTTGCCTACCAGGGCCTGCCATAGGGTGTAGAGGTGCTGCCACATGAATGGGGAGAAATGGGGACAGGGGAAGGGATTGCTTGTGCTCAAAGAGTTGTGATATTTTTATGCCCTGTTATTGCCAGAAGTGCTCAGTGTAAGGAATGAGAGAGCAAAAGCCATTTGCTTGATTCTTTTCTTCAGTAGCTATGCTTTCCTGCTGTCTTTCTGAAACCTCTGTCTGTAGCAGCACTTGGCTTTAAGTAGCAGATAAGGAAGTTATTTGGCTCTTTGAACATAAGGAGTACATAAGGAGAAGCTGTGGGCAGGCAGAAGCATTTTGCAAGCCAGGTTGGCCCACAGACTTACTATTTGGATCATTCCATTTAGGCTACATTATAAGGTTCAGTGTATAATTTGGGCTTCTCTTGGCCTCTCAAAAGAAAGTTTTGACCTTCCTGTAACAATTTATTTTTATATTTATTCAAACTGGGGCCAGGGGCTGGGAACAAGGGCTGCGATACATGCTCTAATTCAGCTGACTTGATTTTACTGCAGAACGAACACGCTGTTGGAGAAGGTTGCCTCGGCTGTGGATCAGTCGGCATTCTACAGTGCCCTCTGGGGTAGCCTCCTCACAAGCCCTGCAGTTCGTTTGCCTGGGATCACCTATGTCCTCTCCCATTTGAACAGGAAGCTTTCAATGGAGGATCAGCTCTACATAATTGGCAGTGACATTGAATTAATGGTAACATTTTGTTGGAACAATGAAGACATTGGTGTTACTTATTTATATAATAATATACTTCCGGGGGGCTTAGATGTCTTCTCTATCTGTGAACATAGCCTTTGAAGAGATAAAAATGCACATTTATTTATTATAGCTCCATTTAAGCTGATGTTTTTGATCATGATAAGTGTTGCAAAGCTGAGTTAATGTTTCAGAACTGCTTAGGTTTTGTATAAAACTTTCCGGTCATGACACACTTCAGTTAAAAGTGGTTGAGTTTTGTTGTATTTTCTGAAAAATATATAGAGTATTTTTTTGTCTTTTAAACTTAAGTTATTCATTGGTAATATAAAAAAGCAAAGGCTTAATGTTTGTGTAGTTCAGGGAATCTGTGGTGATTATATGTTTCCTCACTGGTGATGTTTCACTGGTGATGTTTATTTTCCTGTTTTATCTAGATTCATTATTCAAAATTTTAAAATAACTTCATTTTGTACTTATCACTATTTATAAACAACTTATTTTGTGAGTGTTCTTTTATGTCTACCTTCTTAAACTAATATAGTAAATAACTGTTTTGGGGGGTCTGCTGTTACTTCAGGTGGAAGCAGTAAGCACATCAGTGCAAGATACCAGTGTTTTAGTACAGAGGAGCACGTTGGACCTTATCCTTTTTTGTTTTCCTTTCCACATGAGCCAGGTAGGTTATTAACAGAAGAGAGATGAATTGGCAAACTCCTAAATGTATTCCATTTCTTAAGGCAGTAGCAGTATTTAGTTGGTCTTTGTTAATGGTTTTCTCCAAGTGTGAACAAGAGTCATCTGTAAGAGTTTCTCCAATAGGTTTGATTATTTTCAAGTCATGATCTCTGCCCTTCTGCTTTTTAACTTGATGTATTAACTTTGAAGTTAAATTTAACTTCTGTAAATGCAAACCCAACATAAATTATGATGTTTAGTCTATGCAGAAGCTTTTAATTTGCTCTAATTTGATGAGAAAACAAATTATCTGTTCATGTGCAAGTTCCCAATTCGCAGTGTTCAAAAGCAGCAAAACTTAATCCTCTTAGCATAACTAATTCAGAACACTAGAGAATTGAAAATGATTTTTGGTTTTGGGTGAGTAGTAGCACCAGTGGGAGATAGACTTTGTGACTTCTAGGTAATTTTTTGGGGATTGCATTTATTGTTAGTCACTTTCTGTTTTTAAATGATCTATGATTTATTTTACTTTTGGAGGAAAACTTATACAATGTTGATTCTCACTTTGTTAGAAACTATGGAAAACCTGCAATTTTCTGGGGAAAAAAAACCCCTGTGTTCCTGCTTGTGGAAGTGGTTTGTTCGCATTTGTCAGTTACTATAGGAATATTTGGAGTGTCCCTGTTTAGGTGCTAGAATGGTGAAATTATCAATACAGCTTTTTTTTTTTTTAATATTAAAGACTTACACAAACATTTAAAGTAGTAAGAGATTGAAAGGTATTTAAAATTCTTTGGTGATTTTTTTTTTTTTCACAATGGCTTTTAGTTGAATTTGCTTCCAAGGCAATAATAAGGTCTAATAGGGTCTAATAAGCAAAATGAAATGTCTTCTAACAAAAATGAGCTGTTAATGGAGTGAAGTATTTTTGCTGTTCATAAAGGGTGCATTCTATTACAAAATGTCTGTTCCAAATAATAATCCTATTTTGGTTTTCTAAGAGCAAGATTGTATTTGCTTGTACTATTCCAAATTCAGAAATGTCAGAATATGAAATAAACTATGTTTTAGTGCACATTAAGCTGATAGCATAGAAAAAGTGTTACTTTTCATGGTTAAATTTGATCATGTTTCTAACTTCTTCAGGCAACACGTCCAGACATGATCCGAATTTTGTCAGCAGCCCTTCATGTAGTACTGCGCAGGGATATGTCACTCAACCGAAGGCTTTATGCATGGCTTCTAGGTAGGTTTGTATTTCATTTCATAGTTCACTAAAAGTGGGAGGCAGGATTGTATATTCATTAGCACTCTTTTGCCATATTGTGGAGAAAGATTCTTGGAAAAATGAAATACGTAATTCGTATCATAAGGAAGAAAGGCACTGTCTCTCTCCGTGGACATAAAAGATGAAGAATGTCATGCTGGAACACTTTCCTGTTATATAAATTATTGGTACATTTTTCTATAGCAGCAATTATGGGCCACATTCAGGGATAGAGCCTAGCGCACTAGGCCCACGTAAATAGACACTGAAAAGGCAACTTTTGTCTCCCTAAAAACATAACATGAGGAAAACAGAGAACAGACATTTTAGAATGTAAATGGCAGTTGGAACACAACAGCATAGAAGGGATGAAAATAAAACAGTGTTGAAAAACATTGATATTGCATTGATGGAGGCTTAAGTATGCAAACTTTAGCTTCATTAGATGTTTGGATGGTTAAATTAACAAATCACCAATTGCTTATGTTCTCCATGCAACTAGAACATTATTTCAATGCCTTTCTGGGGTAAAAATTGATCAATGACAGGATGCACACTTTTACTTCTACCAAATGGCAGAATAGCAACACAATACACATTTAATTTTTTATATGAAACCAGTGTGTAATCAGAAGAGGGTAGCAGAGAATAATAGCTATTTAGAAGATTCTAACTATTTGGGGAATATTTAGAAAACTAGAAATTAAAAAATTTTAGAGAACATTTACTCTTGTTCAGCCTTGTTATTTTAAGGAAATAAAGCCTGTGGTCACGTGAAACTGGCATGCTACTCTTTAAAACCACTTTCAGCCCACTTTGAGAGAAGTCAAGATCTCTGACTTGGGAGTTCCTAAGAGTGTCACAGAAACCGGAGACTGAATGGAGAGACATAAAGTGATTTCTCTACTTGAGGGGAAGACTGTTTTGCAGTCTGTTGTTACCCTTTTTGTTTGGCTTCCCAGCTCGCCAGCAAGCACATACGTGCTTCTCAGGCTACCCAGAACTCTTCCCAGCAGCTCTTGCATCTTTCCCAGCTGATAGCTGAGACATCAGAGGCAGGTAGCCTGCAGCTGATTGGGGAGCAAGGAAGTCAGTAGTCAAGAGTCGTGAAAGAGAACTGAAGTTATGAAGGGAGGGATGAAGTCAGCAGCAGTGTTTTGCATGAGGGGATTGGTTTGTTGCTGTACAAGTGGCAGGGATTTAGGAGACAAATATGAAAAAAATCCCGGGTTCTTTAGTTAATCATTTCTCAAGACGCTGACTTGCAAATTACTCATCTTTTAAAGAAAGACAGTGAAATGCACTGTCATGTCCATACCTACATTTTCCAATTTAGGGAAAAAATAATTCCCAGATTAAACACTGCACTGATGTTCCTTCTAAATTTGGTGGATTAGATATGTCTTTTTGCTGTCATTGAAAAATATATTTTATGTGTTTAAAATATCATGCTGCTTTTTTAGTTGTGGAACCTTCTTCTACAGCTATAGTCTCTACTGAAAGATAATATAACTTCAGAAGATAGTTTTACAGTGACTATTCCTGCCTCCATTTGCTATATATTTGGACAGACCTTCTGGCAATATAGCTTTTTTGCTTGCTTTTCTTTTGACACTGTGTTGCTTTTATATTACCATGATATTCTACTCCTAATATAAAACATTGGAGGAGGGTGGTCGGTTGTGTTGGAATACTCTCTGAAGTCTGATGTTCCGTATGACATTATTTAATTCTGGTGTTAGCTTCCTTCCTATTGTTTTATAGCTGGGTGTGGTCTAGTAACACTCTCTAGACATAAAAATCATGTTACATCTCTCTAAATCCAGGTTAGTTTAACCATTGTTAGCGGTGCTTATTTTAAGTTGCTGCTAAAGGACATGCATCTTCTCAGGCTTTCCTTCTATTTTTGTCGCTTCAGGACAAAAACTGTGGAAAACACTTCTGTGGAACAGGGTGATATCCTGACCAACTTTTTGGGGTTTTGTAAATATCTTTTTTTTTTTTTTTTTAATTGTGGGTTGTTTTTTTTCCCCTTAAGCCTAGTTTTATGTAGAATAAAAAAATTTACTTGGTAAAATATACAAACTTATAAAACAAAAGTCTATCTCCTTCATGTAATTTTGAGTAACAAAGTTGATTTTGTGTAAGATGACTGGTATTCTCATTAAGTGCCTTAGTCATGTCAGCATGTTTTGGTGATCATCTCTTTATATTTAAAATACTGAATTTTGTTGTCTCATAATAATATTAATATTGAAATATTTTTGTGGGACAGGTTTTTTGAAGATACTCTACCACTATGTGGTTCATGCAATGTTTGTGAACGTTTGTTTCTTTTGTACAAGAAATAATTTGGTTAATAAACTTGCATAAAGCTAACATTTGTAATTTGTGTGCAAACTGCTTGCATGGAAGTATCACTTAGTTTCCTGTATTAAACTCTATAAAATCATCTTTCTCTTGCCAACATTACTTGGACTTCATCTTGGTAAGTTATCAGTGCTAGTGCGTTGATTTCTAGTTTAAAGACATTGGCAAAATATTCTATTAAGAGACAAATACTTATTTGCCTTGTCTTTTGTTTGCTTGAAGGTTTTGATAACAATGGTGCCCTTATAGGACCCAGAAGTACAAGGCACAGCAATCCTGAGGAGCATGCCACTTACTATTTCAACACCTTCTCTAAGGAGATGTTAGTCCAGGTATCTATACGATGTTTTATTGTGGCATATATCTTCATAAATGGCTACTGATCAAAGCTGCTGTATCTTTATCTTTTTACTTGCTGTTTCAATGTGACCATGTAATTTCTGTCTTTTTGTGGTATTCTGTCCTACTCTGCTAAAACCTTCTCAGTGGAAAAACGAAGACATGGAATAATAGGTTTGTTTAGAGTAGCAGTATGATCAAGGCAAATATTAGATTTCTCTCTCTCTTCTTCCACAATGAATGTAGCATACATGGAAGATAATTTGATTATGAGCCGAGCACACTGGAGCCTGTTCTTTCATAAAATTGTAGAATTCTCTTCTACTTCTGTATATATGGAAACTCCTCTGTGTCTTGGGAATCAGAAAAATTTGATCAGATAGTACTCAGAAGGTCTAAGTAAGAAGGGTCTTCCTCCCCTCTAGGCAAGGGAAACGTTTTTTCTGCTGTACATTGGCAGTCAGGAATAGTGCAGCAAATGGACAGTCATATTATTTGACCCTTAGAGCCTTGGTAAGTGACCTGAGATCACCTGGCCTCAAGAGCTGAGCTCCTTCTCTCACAGTAATTAAAGTACACTGATGTCTTTCAAAATGCTGTGAGTCTGAGCTTGAAATCAGGAAGACATTTTATCATTCAGGCAAATTGATAAGGTTAGGATTTTTCTGATATTCAGTCAGAATTGGGGTACTAGATATGAGAATAAGAGCAGGGATTCCAATATTACTAGCTGACACAAGAATACTTAGCACATCACAACTTAAAGCTGATATCTAGCACAGAGCTAGCACTTTCAGTTTTATCTGAAGGTAGTGAGATCTGCTGTTCTACTGATGAGGAAGAGACTCCAGAATTCTAGTGCAACAAGGACCTTGTAGGCACTTCTCACCCTTTTCTTGTCACCCTTCTGCCTCCCATAGCAAATGATTCAGGAATTATCCAAGTGTAGAGGAAAGGCCTGAATAAGATAGTTTCGTGTGTACTTACTATACAAAATGTGGTGAGCTTTTAGCAACGTTTAGGCATTTGTTAATAGGTTGTGGTCTTCCTTTTAAGTCTGTCCATCTTTCTAACTTATTCAGTATCATTAAAGCTTTTCGGTCTGAAAAGACTAACAACAGTGTAGTTGATACAGTCCATTTGATTTTTTTTTTTTTTTTTTGTAACAGACACTACTGCTACAGTAGAATGGAGAGTGACCATTTTTTGTAATGGGCGTAATTCACTTGTTTTTTGCTTTAAAATTTTTTGTGGACATTAAAATCAGTGGCTGGCTCTACATAATACAAATTGCATATGCCTTCTAAAACCATTTGCTGTCTTTTGAAAGGCTTCAAAAGCATTGCTCCTTTCTGCCTTCTTCCCTAGCAGTCTCTTTGTGTGTTCCTTTATCCGGACTACCCCCATCTTATTCATTGATACAATGTACTGAAAATTCTGACCTTCTAAAGGTATATTCAAGTACAGAAGATTTTTCTTTCAGGATACTGGCTGATAATACTTGGTTTATAGCAGATAGCAAGGTTGAAACTGTTTTCCTGCCTCTCTTCTTTCTCATTTCTTTTTCTTCTTTGTCCTCCTTTTTTAGAAGCTGTAAAAGAAACTAGTTTCAACTCAGACAGCGAATCCAGCCACAGAGAGAAAACTAAGCAAATCTGTGGCAGTTTCCTTGGGCTTTTTTTAATTCTGCAGCTCGTTCCCTAAACTACTTCAGCATAGAAACTCAGTTTTCCCATTTGTTTTGAAGTTCTCGTTGCTATCTAGTATACTTAGTCAAGAAAGTTTTCTGCTGCATAGGTGGATATGTCCTAGATGGAAGATTATTATTTATTAAGCCCTTAATATCTACATATTTTACCTTCTCAAACAATTTCTTCATCACTTTTCATGTCTTCTCTTTTATTCTTACAAAATACTGAGTTGGTATCTGTTTATAATATTTTGTTTTGATTGTAAGTATATACAAGTTATCAAGTTCTGTTCCACAGAAATATTCTTATAGGCAAAGTTGAGAGAATCGTCATAGAATGGTTTGGGTTGGAAGAGACCTTAAAGATCATCTAGTTCCAAACCCCCTGCCATGGGCAGGGACACCTCCTACTAGACCAGGTTACTCAAAGCCCCATCCAGCCTGGCCTTGAACACTTCCAGGGATGGGGCATCCACAACTTCTGTGGGCAACCTGTCTTGGTGTCTCACCACCCTCACAGTAAAGAATTTCGTCCTCATATCTAATCTAAATCTACCCTCTTTCAGTTTAAAACTGTTACCCCTAGTTCTATTGCTACACTCCCTGATAAAGAGTCCCTGCTGTAGGCCATCTTTCCTGTAGACCCCCTTTAAGTACTGGAAGGCTGGGCTGCAGTGAGATGAAATAGTGGTTTCCACTACTGAGAATTTTCCCCTTATATGCAGCTTTTATTGCATCTTTCTTTCAAAAACTGTTTTCTGGTTTTGCTTTTGTTTTCCTGATATGCTTTTGCTCTTTGCAGGCTATGGTTGGAATATTACAAGTTAACGGGCATGGAGAAGAAAGCACATTAATGCAAGACTTAAAGCCTTTTCGTATTCTTATCAGTTTGCTGGATAAGCCTGAACTAGGTAATTTTCTTATTAATTCATATTACTTCTAGTCTTTAACTTGTTTTACATGGTTTTGCTTTGAGAATTTTTCTCTCTTGTTGGTCAAATTGAAAAAGCTGTATTCTTAGTACTGGCAGTTTAGCTAGATTTTCCAAGCTAATAATTTAATGTATTCATTAGATTTACCTTTTACCAAATGCAATTTCTTCTACTTTCAACAGAGGAAATAGTAAGTTAAAGTCACAGAGAGAACTGACTGCATGTTGGAAGAAATGCAGATTGGATCTTTTCCATTTCTTTAATCAAGTAGTAACTTTCACTATTTTAAATCTCAGCTGTTGCTTTTGGGAATAATCTGCTCTTTCTTCTAATATACACATAGAGATAAGAGATATTAACAAGAAAACAAGTTGGTTTTTTTCAGAAGAATTTATCCAGAGGAAGCAAGTATATTTTTTGTTGTTGTTGGTTTGTGGGTGGTTTGTTTGTTTGTTTGGGGTTTTTTTGGGGGTGTTGTTTTTTGGTTTTGGTTTGGTTTTTTTTTTAACTTTCCTTTCCCCTGTTTAAAGTGTTTAAATGCACTTTTTAGCAGGTGAGTGCAGAGGACCATGGAACAAAAGTGGATGAGGCAAAAGTATTTACTGCAATTAAGTGTTGGATAGCTTGTCTTTTTCTTTGGAATAACAGTTTTGGAGGTGACCGAAAAAATTAACATAATTTTTGAAGTCTATCCTAAGATTTAGGGGCAGCATAATAAAAGCGTAAAACCCCAACAATTAAGAGTGCAACTTGAAAGGAAGTGGTTAAGACAGACTTCAGAGAACAAAATACCTAATAAGAATTTGTCATCTTCCTGGTAATTTGTGGTTTCTATGGGTCAGTTTAAATTTTCAGAGGCAATGTGCACATTAAGATTTCATGAAGTAAGCAGAGCTATGAGGATTCTTTCAGCAAACTGAGATAGAGGAAGCTAATAGGATTTCCGCTTAACTCAGCGAAGCAGCTCAATGAGACTAGGAGAAAGCATGAAAAAGCAGAGGATATTTCAAGCAGGATCACTTTGTGAATTTCTTTCAAAATAAGTTGATTTTTTTTTTTCTTCAAACTCGATGTTTAGCTCAAATTGGAAGGAGGCGCTATTTCAAAAAGTATCTTGCAGGCTATATCCAGAATTAAAGAAAACCTGCCTCAAATTAAAAGGAAGGATGATGCTCAAAGTATTTTACCTTATATTTGCATTTAAATATTTGAGTATGTTTACCATATGATAACAGCATGAGCTAGCTTATGGGTGGGTATTTGAAACCATTTGGTTGATAGGTACCTTAGATCAGGAATCCATCTAGTCACATTTACGTGTTACTGAGCTGTGCTAATAATCCCTCAAAGAGGGTGTGTTGGCTTGAATATGGGCTATACTGCTGTGACTGTGTAGCTTTTGAACTTGGTGTGTTTGTATCCAGCTGTCATTGTACATACATTGTATGGAAAAAGAACTCCACTTGTGGTTTGTTTACTCCCAGGCATTACAGTTGTCTGTGTATTTTGGAAATGAAAAAATCCCTTCTAAAATTGAGGTAGTTTATGAAATTGAACAGAAGGAATTTTATGGTTTCAGTGAACAAAGCTAGCTAATGATTTGGATAGTTTTCAGATGCAGACTGTTAGCAGTGCTGTGATGCATAAGACTCTGATTGCTGGTATTTCTCCCTAGGCCCTGCCATCCTAGAGGATGTATTGATTGAAGTCTTTCGAACACTATATACACAGTGCAAAGCAGAACTGGAGCTTCAGGCAGAACCTTCTTTCAACAAAGATCACACACAGCTAAGCAGGTGAATAATGAGTACAATATATTTTGTATTAAATAATGTATCTTTTTGTTGCCGAAACCATGACTGTGAAGCATGTGGGACTGTGACCTGGTTTTTTCATGATACAGGATCCACTAACATTAATTGCAACTTCAGTGTTCAATGTGAAAGTCTGAAGGGCTATAGCCTCATTATGTTTTTTTAAAAAATACTTGGCATATGTTTTTGTCACGCCCCACACACCCCACTCAGACCCGCTCAGAAAAGGGGGTGCAGGGGGGACTGTGACTCGGATTTGCAAGTCCCCAATGGTGTGGACTAAGGTGAGACAACTCTCAAGGTCCATACGTGAACATTTATTAGATTCCCACAGTGATTAATATATGTCTTAACTAGGTCCACAATAATTGGTATACAAATGAATTATGGCAAGCAGTAAGCTATGCCTTGCATTACTTAGCAAGAGATATACAACAAATTATGGCAAGTGGTACTTAACAACAGATATACAATGAATTATGGCGAGTGGTAAAGTATGCTTTGTGTTACTTACTTAACAACTTTAAAAGAAAAGAGAAAAGAAAGAGAAGCAGAGGGATAAAAAAGAGAGAGAGAAAGGTAAAGAGATCACCAGTCCTGGTTCCAGCGTTGGTCCAGCCAATGGGAGGGTCTGTGGTTTGTAGAAGTGCTCCTCTGTGTAAAATCTCCCTAGGGAAAAAAGTAGTTCCAAAGAGAGAGTGTGTCCCCCAGGGGAACTTATTCTCCCCTTTTATGTTCGCTGTATCAGTATGACCCACCCTACTATTACGGTGACAGTTCCGTCTCAGGTTTCCCACCTCCCCAGGTGACGTGTAGCATGATTTGGGTGGAGGGATGAGTGCTATAGACATATATGTTTAGCATGATCTCGATCTTCATTAGCATATGTGGGGTGTGAACTTTAATATGCATTTCACGGATAATGAGGCAAAGGTCATCATCGGGCATAGTAGCCTTCCGAAGAAACAAAGAATTACACAGATTCTTCTTATCTTGTCCTTGCTGAGGAAAAGCAGAGCTATCCTGTCTCCCTCCTCCAGATTCAGGCGAGTTTCTTTCCTGCCTGAGTAAGCAGGTGTTAGCCTTATCAGTTCTTTGAGCATAAGGCCTACATTATTTACCCCATGACTATAGCTACATTTCAAGGTACTTGCAAGTGTTTGAGACATTCCTCAGTGAAGCTCAGAGGGCCTCCTTCTCTTCCCTTTCATCTCTCACCATTTCTTTTGGGGAATTTACAAGTCGACTCTTAGAGTTTTGTTCTTTATCCATGACCAAAATGCTGGAAGTCAGTATGTCCATGGTATAGATTAGTAGTGGCATTCTTTACATCTGTGTTCTTCAAAAAAAAAAGTGGACTGATGAGTTTTCTTTTAGAGCAAAAACTAAGAATGCTACAGGACAGCCAGAGAGGGGGATAAAAAGAGTTTCAAGATTTGAGCTGGTATCTTAAGAGGTGGAGAGAAGAGGGAAGTTAAAAGCTGGGGGGGGAGAAACAACTGTAGGAATGATCATGGGGAAAACAGATCTATTAAAAATGTAGTTCAAAGGCAAATACTAAAGAAAGGATAGAGGAGAAACCTAGCAACTGTGCAAAGACATTGATATGAAGAGCCTGCCAATATACCGAGCCCTAGACCAACAGCCACTGTTGGGATGAGAGGAGGATAATTTGTCAGTGTTAACTGGCAGTGGGTAAACTCGCGGTGATGTGTCGTCACATAACTTGGTAATGACATGTAGAAATATAAAATGTTCTTTTTATTTTTTTCAGCAAACTAAGAGAAAACAAGAAAACAGCAGAATTGATTAAAACTGCCAATCTTCTCTTTAATTCCTTTGAGCCTTATTATATGTGGGATTATATTGCTCGTTGGTTTGAAGAATGTTGTAGGTAGGTGCTTAATCTCAGTATGTCTAAAGTTGAGGTTAACTTTTGTTTTATAAGCTTTTTTTCCTTCAAAGTTAGCCTAATGTGATTATTTAGTCTGTAAGTCTTTTTCTTTCCCATCCCTTTAACTTTGATCTTTTGGCCAATTTCAATCACAGGTCTCAGCAACTTGAGTTCTCATGAGCTTAGTGTCTGGGTAAAATCAAGAGACAGAATTAACACCTCTGCTGAAGGGAAGACTCCAGAGTGATCTCAAAGCTAGTCTGTTTTGTTCTGCCTGTCCAGTACAGGATTACGCATTGGGTGTCTAGCAAACCCATCAGCTTTACCAAGAGTGACTTGTGAAATGTGTTATCTTTTGCCCCACTCTTTTCGGGAAGACAAAGTATGGGAGTCCTGTACATGGCAAGGAGGGCTACGAGAGGGAACATAGTAAATAAGGGAGAACTACAAATATTAACGGAAGGGAGGGGGCCCAAGGGGACCACAGGAGAGCAGGGGTTGTTCCTGTGGCAAGGGACAGATGATGTAGGGATTTCAAATGAAATTTGTAGAATACTTTTTTTTCATTGCTTATGGAATAGGTTAATAATGTATTAAGATACTTGCATACTAAGTTGTCTATGAGCCAACAGCGTGCTGTCGTAAGTAAACTGTCTTGGGCTACATTAGAGGGAGTGTGGTCAGCAGGTGAAAGGAAGTTATTTTTCCTTTCACTTAGTGTTTCTAAGGCCACATGTGGAATATCGTGTCCAGCTTTGTGCACCCTGCTTGAGAATGAGTGTTGAGAAGCTGAAGAGGCTCTAGTAGAGGGCTGCTAAGATGATCAGAGTCATAGGACAGTGCCTGCGAGGTTGAAGTAGGTGAGTTTGGTTTAGCCTGGCAAAGAGGGGGCTGGAATAGCAGCCTATGACTTCTTGAAGGGCATTTACAAAGTTGATAAAACAATACTTTCGGTAATGGCTAATGGTAAGACAAGGGACAGCAACAAGTGTTGGCTCAGGAGTTCAGGATGGACTTTTGGAAAGACTTTGCTACGAACATAGTGCAGCAGTGGAGCAGATTACCCAGGAAGGCTGTGGAGCTTCCTTGGGAGATTTCCAAGACTCTGCTAGACAAAACTGTATGAATTTATCTAGGGTGGTTAGCAGTCCTGCTCAGCGTGAGAGGTTGGACTACACCAAATCCCTTCCAACATGTCTGTGACTTAATTTTTGTGTATTGGACTGAATTACTAAAGTAAAAAAGCAGTCTACAACCAACTAACAAGCAGAATATAAGTAGATGTTACTGTAAGCATGGATACCAAATTGCCTTATTAATAAATAAATGGAATCTGAATAATGGTGGGGTTTTTTACCTACAGGAGCTGCTGTGTTATGTAAGTTATTATCTTCCTGTTTAAAAAGATACACCATTAAGTGAAAACATAACTAGTTGATTTCAAACCATGAATTTATCTTTATATCACCTAACTGTTAAATAATTGTTAAATCACAATTATTATTTTAAAGCGATATAGATAGCCCTCTGAATTTCTTAGACTTTTTCTTGTAATTTTCCCCCACTAAAAATGAAAATTAAGATTTCTTCTATCTAGTGTTTTCTCCCGTCTAATTATTGCTCACTGCTATTGAGCCTTCTCTCAAAGCTGTTTTTGGTAAGGGGCTCAGTGAGTTGAACTAAAGTCATCCTTTATGAGGTATTACAGTTGAACAAATCTGTGAGTAATTTATGAAATGGTAGGTCTTTCTGGGTAGGAGCACAGAATGTGAAAAAAATTCTGTGTTATGACTTAGACAAAGGGACCATTTCACTGAACTGTAAAATAGACTGCTAGTTTTATGAACACAATTATCTGTTGATAGAGAGATACATTAACCCAATGGAGGTGTGGGTTAAGTAGAGTGCTACTTTTCAGACGTAGGTTACTGACAGAATGCAATTTAAATATGGTTTTAAAAATATTTTTTTAAATCTTTTGATAAATACCTACTGTCACTGTTTCAGACTTGGCTTCTATAATGCTTCTATTATTTCAAATATATGCCAGGACTGAAAAAGGGATTTATGTTCATGAACCCTTCCAAAACAGAAGGAAAGGATTGGCATAACTATTGCTGAAAATGTGACACTGCCCTCACCACCACCCCCAGCAGAATAAATGAATTGGAGAAACAAAGTATTATTCCTTTGTACATATCCTTTGCTTATAATATTGTCAGATTGCAACATGACTTCACAAGGGGGTTTGTGTTCCGTCTTACTCAGCAGTAAAACTCATCAGATTATGAATTCTTGTCAATAATAAAACAATGCGGTCAGCTGAAGTTGAAGCGGACATTTAGAAGACCTTGTTTTGTTTCCCTCTTGCACAGCTTTAAAGCTTCACAGGCCTTTTATTTCACTTTTGGTTGTCTTTATCTCAAGTGCTTATTGCCTTGGGTTTAGATCTCTTCAAAATTACTGTGCTTCTAGTAACACTATCCCTTGATTCTATTATTGGTACCCATGCTCATACTAGAAAATATTGCTATATGGTGGAGTCACAAATACAATTTTCTGTAGCCTGAATTTCCTTATTTTGTGAATGAAGACTGGTTTACACTGAAAGGCTGGTTGCTGCTTTTTCTGAAAGCATGCAATGGGGCCAAATGAGCTTCTTAACAGTTAAATGAGAGATTGCTTATTTGTTTATAGGGATTATCCCTGATGTGTACAGTTTTGCATTGAGTTACAGAAACATGGTCAATGTAAGAGTGAGGGGAAAAATGTTGTGAAACCGTATTTGAATTTTGCAGGAGGACGTTACATGCCAGACTTCAAACTGGGCCTGGAGGTGGTAGTGAGCAATCTGAGTTACCCCTGACAAATTTCTGCTTGTTAGTGGATTTTTTGTTGGATATAGTTTCTTTGGTAAGAATTGCTTTATTCGTTGCTAATACTGGGATTCTGTGTATTTATAGTCTACCATATGTGCTTTATTAATCGTTTTTCCTGAAAATATATTGCCTTTAGAAGTAGTTTTGGGTTCATTATATGATTCTTGATAGACTGGTTAGATATAACCAAAGTGGTTTTTATGATGCTTATACCTGAAAATTTTTGTCTGTCCTTGATTTCTTTTCTCTAAAACTATACTGTACTCGTTACAAGTGTAGTCTTTTGTAGTTTGATATGCTAGTTGAGATGTGCAACTTTCTTTTAAGGCTCTTTTAAATGTCATGATATAATGTATCTTCTCTTTCTGTTGGCATTGCTTAATGTAGCAGACTGTTGGAACTGTTTTTTCTATGCCTGTCTTTCCTCAATTCTTTGCTTTCTCATTTCAAAGCCTACTAGAAGTATGAGAGTGCTGTGTCAGGTATGGCAATCAGCCTGTTTTCCCTTAATAATTTGTTTATCCTTCATTCTTAAACTTTTATATTAAGGTTATTATAATTATAGTAGTAGTGTTCTTTAGCCTCGTTCTTTTGTAATGTGTTTGTAATGAATAAGATGTAAAATTCTGAAAAAGAGCTAAATATATTTCTGTTTGTTGGTTACCCAACTCTAAAGTTAATTTTGTAAATTTTTTTTTAAGTAAAGCATGTATTTCTTATTCTTGGATATTAAGATATTAATTTTCCTTTTTCCATGTTCCATGTGTTTAGAACACAGTTAAGCAAACAAGAGGTACCACTGTTATATAAGATGACTTTCAGGGTGGAATTTAGTATTACAATTAATGAGTTTTACTGTTTCTTTGTTAGGAGACTTATATTGAAATACAGACAGAACACTTGCCTCAGCTGTTGCTCAGGATGATTTCTGCATTGACGAGCCATCTTCATACTTTGCACTTGTCCGAGCTTACTGATTCTCTCAGACTCTGCTCGAAGATCCTTAGTAAGGTTCAGCCTCCATTGCTATCTGCTGGTACAGATGGTATCCTGCAGCTTCCTAGTGGACACAGCAGCTCCATCAAAGAATGGGAAAATAAAAAGGTAACTGATGACATTTTGCCGTGTCATGGAAAAATACTTTTTGTGTGGAAAGCAAAAGAAGGCTGTCTGTGCTGAAACATCTACAAGTCTTTGATTTAGTTTAATATACAACGATCCATGTGAAACTTGGTTCATCAAAAGAAACTAAAATTGTGCACTTCATTGTGGTAAAAGGTCTTGATTCTTAAGGGGTTTTATCTAGATTTAATAATGTAAATTTATAAATCACTTCAGAATCAGGGCCTAAGAATGAATCAATAAATAAAGGTTTGAAGTTGTAATGCACTTCAATGGTCTGATCATGTAGAATAACTACATCATTTCATAAAGAAGTAGAAGAAACAAACCAGCTAGCAGCTCTTCCTCTTTCTCTTTTAACATTGTCTAGTTTGGTCTGCTCAACCATGATTCTGTATGGTATGTTAAGTGACGTGCCCTGAAATCTTTGTTCTGCAGCTGAAGAAACTAGAGGAACGTCATAGAATAATTTAGGTTGGAAGTGACAGTTGCAGGTCACTGCTCAAAGCAGGGCCGATTTTAAAGCTTGATTCTAATTTAAAGCTAGGTCAGGTCACTCAGGATCATATCCAGCTTAGTTTTGAATATCTCCAAGGGTGAAGATTCCACAGCTTCTTTGTACAGCTTGTTTGTTTGCACTGTGTTATTTAATCAGAATTTCCATTGTTGCAGCTTGTGTTCGTTGCCTCTTGTTCTTTCACTGTGGATTTCTGAGCATGCCTCCATCTTTTCAGCTACCTAATGGGAAGTCACAGACAGCAATAAAGACACCTTCTCCACCTCCACAACTCTTAGCATTCTTTTTCTTAAGACTGAGCAAATCCAACTCTGAGCTTTCCTTCTATGTCAGGTGCTCCTGATGTGGCCTTCCACTGGACTAACTCAGTACATCAATGTTTGTTGTGTATGAATGAGTGCAAACTTGGGCACAGTATTCCAGATGTGGTCTTAAAACTACTGAGCAGAGGGGCCTAATCACTGCCCTTGACTTCCTGGCTATACTTTTCTTCTAATGCGGTCCTGTGTGTGGTTGGCCTTCACCAGAAGGGTCCACTCCTGGCTCATTTTCACCTTGCCCATTAGGACTCCAACATCCTTTATGCAGGATCCTATCCTTATTCTTTCTAGCCAGCTGATACCTGCCTGGTTTTGTTCTTCTGCCTTTTTTTTTTTTTTTTTAATAAAGGCTGTTTTAATTGAATGATGTTGCCCTTTGAACATTCAATGGCCTTTTTCTTTCAATTACAACAGACTCATATGTAGTCGTGGCTTCTGTTAAGAGATAGAGTGAAATTAATTACCATGTTTCTGATCTCTTTTACATTGTATTTTATAAAACAAGGTCACCCTTTATGTCTTTCAAAGCTTTTTAGTACATATTAACATAGAAGACAGTGAAAGCTATCTCAAACAAATTTTCATTCTTACTCCATCTCTGGTAAAGCAAGATGTAATTCACCATATGTAATGAAGTCTCTGTTTTTATTTGTTCATGAAAAAGTTATTCAGATTTTTAGATTATGCTCAAATTCTGTATTTAAGATGGCTAGTGATTAGGTTGTCACACAGCAAGACAACTTCTGGGCCTGTTGGATCTTGGGCAACATCTGCCATTGCCGGTAAGATAATTAGATGAGATGTATGTAGACATGTTCTTTACCTGCATTTACTCCCACTGATCCATGCATTTCTGTTCAAGTTGTTTCCCTATTCACCTCGTATTCTCACCAGGAAGCAGAGACTGTGCTACCAGTTACGAGCAAGACTATAAGAGATTAGAGTAGCCCAGAAAGCCGCTGTGGGTTCTTTTTGAGTAGAAATCATTCATCAGATTGGTGCATATTTTGAACTGATGAGGAATTATCACAATGAGTCATGAAGAACTGTTGTTGCTGGAGCAACCCTTCTTTCTTGTTTCTAGGAGATTATTTTTTTTCATTCTAGTTGCAAATGGTTAGTAGTTTTTAAACAACAGTTTGTTTTCTTTTATAATTATAACTTTGTCTTTGAAAGAAATCCCCAGCTTCCAAATCTTGGGATTAGTATATAAAAATAAAGATGCTAGTTAGTTACAGTTGTACCATATGTACATCTATGAATTAAGATTCCATCCACATTTAATAGACAAGTTCTTAAGTCAAAGAGCGTAAATCTTACTGACAAGTCAAGCTGGCTTTATTAGTATAAATGCAAAAGTGGGAAAAATGGGTTTTATGTTATGAAAGATTTTTCTTCATTTACAGCTCCACAGTTCACTTTTTTAAGGTGTTTTGACAACTTACAGTTGTAACGCTAAATGACACTGATCCTGCCTTCCTAATGAGACAGAACTTTACTAGTTGTGGTTCTTCTGTCAGTAATATATCTAGACAGTTATTAGGTTAAAATAATTTAATAGCTAATATGATTATTTACTTGTATAGTGGGAACTTCAAAAGTGTGATCAGAGAAGTCTATACTTTTTTTCTAATCTCTCAAATCTTCCCATTTTTCTTGGCTGACATCTCCTTTTTGTCTCCTTTGCCTGTAGGCATTTTTTACTCCTTTATGACTGCAGCAGTTTCTGATGAACAGATAAATATCTTTTCTTTTTGTAGAACATGCTAAAATCTAAAGTATTAAAAGAATCTTGCTAGCTAAAGTAACCATAAGCAACATAGTTCAATGTCCTGCTTCCTGCTGGAAGTGAGGAGTTTTCTTTGATATATGAATATTTTGGTTTATGATGCTGTATAAATTAATAATACCTGTGCCTATGCATTTCAGCATTCTTTCATAAAAAATAGACATGGTTATGATATGAATAAAATATTAAAAGCAATAATATTTAAAGTATTTTACTTGATAAACAATGCTTTTTTTTTTTTTATAGTTAGCTTGGTCTGGCAAGCTTACTGAAACACCAAACATCATTTTGCATAAAATTTATGTGAATAGATTTAAAACTGTGGAATAAAATTGTTGCTTTCAAATGGAGAAGCAAATAAATATTTTCTCACTAGGACCTAAATAACCTATTTTGAACAATCATTAAACTTTTATCTCACTCAGATGCCATCAATTTCACTTGAGAATCCTAATGATGTGTTTGAAGATGGTGAAAATCCTCCAAGCAGTAGATCATCGGAAAGTGGATTCACAGAGTTTGTACAATACCAGGCAGATACAACTGATGACATTGATAGAGCACTGAATGAAGGTCATGGTGTGCCTGGCATTCCTATTATTGGTAGCACGTCCTCAGAGACTGAGACAGCGTCAACTGTGGGATCTGAGGAAACCATTGTACAGCCTCCTTCGATAATGACACAGGGGACAGCAACTCGAAGTGGGAAAACGATCCAAAAGACTGCAATGCAGTGCTGTTTGGAGTATGTCCAGCAGTTTTTAACCAGATTTATCAACCTGTATGTCATTCAGAGTAATTCCTTGTCTCAGCCCTTAGGGGCAGAGCTTCCAGTAGACCCCACTAGAGAGCAAGGACAGACCACAAAATGGGACAGAGAATCACAAGTTGATGCTAAGGTGAAGAAAACAAACAAGAAAAAAACACCAAAAGAATACCTTCCTGCCTTTATTGCTGCTTGTCAGCTGTATCTTGAATGTTCCAGCTTTCCCGTTTACATTGCTGAAGGAAACCGTACTTCGGAATTACATCCTGGGAAGCCTGAAGTTGGTAAGCTGCACTCTTTGTTCTTTGCTTTTAATTCTGCACCCCCCACCCCTCCCACACCTCCCCCCCAAATTAAAGTAATAGTCTTCATGCTTTGTGTGTGTTGCTGTTTGCTGTTCCTTTCAGAAATGTAAGTTTCCTTTGGTATCAATTGGTTTGCTTTTTGGAAACTAAACTATTTTTTCATAGATTTTAAGAATATTGCTGGCATGGGATTTGACACTAATTAACATTGGGGTGACAGATACAAATTATGCAAACTAAAGCCTGAGAGTAGAATCCAGATTTTCAGATGTTCCTCTTTACTGTATGGATACATGATGTTTTCTTTGTCATATTTTGTAATACCCACAGCTGACATCAAGTATGTTTTTAGGTTCATGCTAGCAATTTTGGATTGATGTGCACATTGATCACTTTGTGCAATACATGGAAATTATAAGCTTCTGTCCAATAAAAATCATACCAGATAAGAAATTAATTAATTTTACTTTGCTACTATTAAAGGAACAGTTCTTGCAAACAATTCTTCTAGCTACAGTTGCATTAGAAAAGAAAATAAAAATGGTGGTGTTTGTGAAGTGTAAATGTATCCACAGATACGTGAACACATTCAAATGCAGAAATGTGATTAAAATGTTGACAGTTCTGGATCACTGTAATATGTGGCATTTTAGATGGACAATCCTTTTTAAAGTTTGTAAAGTCTTCAATTTCCACTTCTGATCTATAGCTTGAGAGTTGGTGCCTTAAAATGGTATCATGGTGGATGGACTTGTAACCATTTCTTGCATGCTCCAGTAATTTTGGCTGCTGTCACAGTTGTCCTCTGTGATTTTATTTTTTTCTAGGGAACTTCATGGTTACATCTTTTTGTTCTTATCCACAACTTTCAAAATCTACTAAAGGCTAAGCAGTGCGAACTGCTTGGAAATGAATAGTTTTTTGGCTTTTGGAAACAAGCACGTTAATTTAACATGACTGCTTCTTCTATTCCTGTAGTCTTTAAGATGTGTTGTGTATGACTTCATTATACAGCCAGGAGCAGGGCATATCTTTGACTTTATGAGATCCAGACATATATGTCCGTTGAAGGCAACTTGATTACAGCTGTTTATTAGTTAAGGCTATTACAAGGCTAAAGGGGTGCTACCTGATCTAAAGCAGAAAGCCTGTAGAGCTTGAGTAATATGTGCCTCGCATGAAGGCAGTGATTCTAGGAATCCTTTTCACTTTGTGAAATGTCTTGGATTTGCATTGCTCATTCATCATCTGAACTTTCCCATTTGCGATGTTGCATTTGCAGTCTATTAAATAGTGTAACTTTGAGGAATAAGCATAACTTGTAAGTGGTTGAAGTCAATGGGAAAGATTTTGTTTCAAATTTAAATATCTGCTGTACAGAATGGCAGGGCGGACAGGAATAGTGATGGGAATGGGGCTGCATCACTGTCCCACGCATCCTGCTTCCCATAACAGAGAATGCTGGTGGAACAAAGAATGGAGAGGTAGTTACCATAATTCACACACCAGCCTTTTCTTCATCTATTGGTATGTTTTTCTACTGCAAAAGAGGCTGTTTTTATTGAAGGGTTCCTAAATTTTGAACATGTTTTTCATGGGTTGCATTAGTGATGTGACCCAATTGCCTTTAATCAACGGTGAGAGTCATCAGTCTGTTTATTTGAAGGAGCCAAATTAATCTGATATTGATAGAACATAATTGTGCTTAAATTTTGCTGTGTGCTTCATTTCTCAGATAAATATGTGCTATTTTTAATTGAAGAAATTGAAAAGGGAACTGAGTCAAGCTCAGAATAATGTTTATATCTGTAAACTCTAGAACATTATGTGGAATTGTTAGGTATATTTAGGCTGCAATTTACATTGCAAAATTAACTTTTGTGGATATAAATTAGATATTGCATCTTCCTTCTCTTAATTCTAAATAGATGCTGTATCTTTGCCTATTAAAGAACACTTCTTCACTTGTATCTGATACTAGAAGCGTTTACCTATTTTAGGAACACGGCCAATAGAGTCCTTTTGAAGTTTTAAGAAAATTTGCTTTGGTACCTCTAAAATAGAAGGGTGCATTATTCATCTGGAGAGTTGAGTGTGAACTTCAGAGAAAGACACTTGCGTTATCAGGCCAGTGTATGGTGTTAAGTCAGGGGATGGTAAGAAGGGGAAAACAACTGCCTACAGTGAAAGCAGACTATAATTTAATAGGATCAAGTTTCTGCCACCTAAAACATCAGTTTTCACAGGTACTTTCGCTTTTAAAGTGTTGCCAGGAAAATCTCTATATTTTTTTCAGTTTAAACTTAGTTTATATATATAAAAATAAATAATTCTGTATGTATATATTTTAGATTTCTATATAAATTTTATATATATAATATTTTTATATATCTATAAAATACTACAGATTTATTTCAGATTACAAACTGCAATGTTAAGACTTGATTGCTGGTCAAGAATTTCCTGAAGGAAGAAAGTGAATGAAAGGACATGCAAGCTACTAGAAGTCCAGTTTTGTCTAAAACATGAAATTGTGTGGATGCAATTCCGTACGGTTTATTTTTCTCTTACTTGTTCAAACTTTCCTATTTATTTTTGGTTTCTAAATGTTTGAAGTGATACAGTGTATTGCATTCTTAATTAGGTTATTTTAAAGCTAGAGATACATCATGAAGTATCTTTGTCCTGCATACATTACATTTTCCTATACCTGTACAACGGGCAGGTTGAAGTATGAATGACAAAAGACAACTGTACGTATGGTAATGGGATGTAAGAGGAAAAATTCATGACATTTGAAGTTGTTGAATGAATGTATCATCTGTGATTTTTATTTCAGACTGTGAACAAGTACAGCCTCCACTGTGGCTACAGACTTTAATGAATGCTTGCAAGCAAGCAAGTGATTTCAGTGTTCAGGGTGTTACTATTTCCCTTGTGATGGACTTGGTTGGATTGACTCAATCCGTTGCTCTTGTCACTGGAGAAAATCTGAACAGCGTGGAAACTGCTCAGCCTCTTAGCCCTAACCAGGGAAGAGTGGCTGTGGTCATCAGACCTCCTCTTACTCAAGGCAATCTGAGATATATGGCTGAAAAGACAGATTTCTTCAAGGTACAATGCAGTATCTCATTGATGTTTTCTTTAGACTTCTTTTCCTGGCTGGTGAAGACTGTCGGTCTTGGCCACTTTACCATCTTTGGCATGGTAAACCAGACTTTCTTGCTGAGTATTTTGATAGCAGTTGTGTTAGACTCTAAATGAAAATGCATAGTAAGTTTTCCCACTGATTGTGTTACTGCTTGGGTGGAAATCCTTGTTTGAATCAATATTTTTAAATTAGAAATAAAACCTGATTTAATAGCATCATTAATTAGCAAAGGCATGAAACTGAGATGTGCATAGTGTAGGACTCTGGTAAATAACAATATCTGCATTTGTGTAATTTATGTAAGAAATCATTTACAAAAGAAAATCAGCAACAGGGTGTGTTACGTAGTTAGTTATATTTCAATGAAACTTATTTCTGGAGATGTGTGTGAGTTCTGACTCCTAACAGGAAGTTTTATGTAGTAAGTTATTGCAGTGTTTCAAACAGTTGCTTATGTTCGTACAAACAAAAACGAGCAGTTTTGTAGATTGCCTGTTGGTCATATGGTGTCATCAGATGTAACATCTCCCATCTTTGCATAGAGCTCAACGTAGTCCAAAGCAAAACAAGGCATGATACTCACTTGTCTCTCTTGCAACTTTTATTTTCATGTACAAAGCATATAGCTTTAACTCTTTGGGACCAGTTGGGTGATGGAACTCCTCAGCATCATCAGAAGAGTGTGGAGCTCTTCTACCAGCTGCACAACCTCGTTCCATCTTCCAGCATTTGTGAAGATGTTATTAGTCAGCAGTTGACTCACAGAGACAAGGCAAGTTGTTCATGTATTTACTAAAATATAAGTATATGTTTCTAACTGTAGAAATATATTTAGAAAAAGGACTTGGTGCCTCAGAGGAGAGCATAAATAACTTCAGTATTGAAAAAATGTTGCCTTACACTAATTGTTTCAAACATTAAAAATACTGTTTTCTTGCATGCAGAACATCAGATTTGTCTGCCCTCTGACACTGCCACCCTCTTCCCTGTATTCCCACTCACAAGAAACCTTAACCTTATGTCTGCAGTAGTTGAGCCCTGTTTTCATGACGTCTTGGTGTTTCACAAACCTACGAAAAGTGTTTGTAATGGTCGTAATGGAATATAGGTTTTCTACATTGCATTCCAGTTGTCCTAACCACTCTTCTTTCCATGTACAGCTCCATTGAATTTAAGCACACTTTCTTTTGCTGTGTCCTAACTAGCTGTAGTTCAGTCCTCTGGTGTGCTCCCTCCTATTTCAACTAATTCTTGCATCTTGTCTAATAATTTGTCCTAATATAGCATCTAGACTTTCTGCTTCCTTTCCTCCACAGCACTTGGAGAAGGAGCAACAGTCAAGTTATTGTCATTGTTATGTCTCAGTTGCTTTTCTTGATAGTGGGGTTGGATTTCTTCTTTCTTAAGACAGTCATGTGTGGTCCCCTTTATCTTTCTGTTCTTTTGCTTTCTCTTTTCTCTCTGTCCCTCAGCTGAGGTGTCCTTAGTGCCTTTCTCTTTGTGCCTCTGTGTTTTTTACAGTTTGAGATCTGTTTTCAATTCCTGCCCCTTTCTGTGAGACACATCCTTATGAGTCAGCTGCATTTGATATTATTAATTTACTGCTTCATCCTTAATTCCTTTTCTCTTTTAAGCAGCAGTGAATTGAGTGGGTTTTTTTGTCTTTTTAACCATTTATGTATTATCTGATTCTGCCTCTTTTTGTAAGAGTTAATGCAAATATAAGACAAAAGAGCAGATTGTAATAAATAAGATTTTATTTTATTTCCAGGTCCCAAGAGCTGTGCTATATATTTCTGAGCTCCATCTTCTGACACTTGTCTCAGTTAATTATTTCCAGCTAAAGTCTTTCTGTGAGATTCTTTCTCCCTGTTGGGAAGCAGAGGACTTGCAATAACCAGATAGTTTTGATGAAGAGGCTTCCGTACAATTCTTCTCCAATCTCATGCGGCCCCTCTCTTCTCTAGTTATTTGTCCTTGAAAGATTTGAATTCTGAGTGTTTCTGCCATGTCTGCCAGTTCTAGAGGGCAACTAATAAATGGCTGTAACAGTAATTGCCATTTTTCTGTGCATCTGTGTCTTTGTGGGGAAATGTGCTTGTCTACTCTGCTCTGACTGACACGGCAGCTGGGTTGTGAGTTGTCTGTGTATTTCTTTGCAGTATGCTGCTGAGGGTACTCTTTTCTTGAAGGTCTTTACTTTCCATCTCTGTCTCATGTCAAAAACCGTGGACTACAATTTGAGCAGAACCTCCCAGCTGATCAGAGAGCTGCTTCTTTGCCTCTGGTAACGCTGTTTGGTTTCTTGTTATTACTTCATCACTTGCCCTGTCTCCTCTTCTGCTACCACAGATTATAATGTTTGCTCATGACTCAGCTTGGTGGATTTCTCCCACTCATTATTGCTGCTCAAAGATCTCTTATCTTGCTGCTGGCTGTTTTTTAGAAGTGATCTTGGCTATCCTGTTGATTACCTCTGTTTTGCTATCAGTTTAGCTAATGCAAGTAAAGTAGTGTTTTCAAAATCTTTTGAAGCTGGCAGATATTCAGACTGTTGACAAACGGTGTTTCAAGTCTGTGATGAGCCTCTGTAGTTTCATGCTAGACAAAGGGAGCTTTTCAGCATTCAGCAACAGACGTATGTAGGAGACTTTATCTCTTATCAAAAGTTATACTCTGCTTCCCAATATATAATGCACATGCTTAGCTTTTACTATTGTTAGTAGGAGCTCTACTTGTCGTGACAGGTACTCTATCTTTTTTTTTTTTTTTTTTTTCCCCTAGGAATTTGTTTCAGATGGAGGCTGTCAATTTGACATTTGAGTTGAGGCCTTTGTAGTGCTTTAAGTTTTAGATATATGAACTGTTTTCACAGCCCCAACAGAATGAATGATAAGGAATTACTTGCTTACATTCTCTGGCAACTCATGGTTGTGTGACTTCAGAAGCAGTTACCTTTTTGCCTTTCTACCAGAGAGTAACCAGGTCAACAAAAGTGAATGTGAGCCAGTCTGTCAATCACTGCAGTTCACAGCTTGGCATATTGATAAAACTGCCAATGATTTATAGTTTCACCAATTAGGCTGGTCTGTGAACTGCTGTGACTGTGGATACGGCACTCGCTTGTTTCTGCCAACCTTACTGTGAAAACAGTAATTTCTTACATCTTCCCAGCATGGATTGCAAGGGCTCACATGGAGTCATCTGTATGTGTTTGAGAATTGGTATTTTCACTCTTTTCCAACAGATGTTAGTGGATTGTTTTGTGTAACTGTATACATTTAGCAGCAATGTTGTGAACTTTTTTTCCTGTGAGAAGCATATTTTTTCTAACTACCTGTGATACTTGCTTTACTTTCCAGAATGCTACTGTTTCTTGTGTTTTTGTTTTGGTGTTGGTTTTTTTGTTTTTTTGTTTTTTTGTTTTTTTTTAGTTTACATCTGATGTGCTCTATCTTATGTCCTCACTGTAATTTTCAGGTTTTATAGCGTTTACTTTAAATTTTCATTATTGTGTCAGATATTGGTTGTATTAGCTTTTGCAAAGATTCTTAAGCTGTGCTCTAAATTTAAAGTCTGTAAGTATGCCAGATTGTTACAGTTTTTAGTTTGGTCTCACTTTGATTAAATATACCTAATGCTCATTCCCTATAAGTATAAATTTTAAGCACGAACAAGTGAAAATCTTCGTCCTTTTGTCTC
This sequence comes from Burhinus oedicnemus, assembly GCA_008921705.1. NCBI lineage: Eukaryota > Metazoa > Chordata > Aves > Charadriiformes > Burhinidae > Burhinus > Burhinus oedicnemus. The sequence goes on along the minus strand of VFFE01007130.1, from coordinate 332,352 downwards.
TGCTTATCAGCTTGTAATTTAGTTTAAGCCCTTGTTGTATTTGAAAGTAATTTTGATGCTTTATTCAGTATAACCAAGCTGATTGCTGTGCTTTGTTTGTTCACTCCTATAACTGCTTAGGAGCTTCCTTCTGTCTTGGGTAAAGCTATTTTTAATAGATGTACCCATGTATTCATATCATAGCATGGCATATACTATTGTTTACAGCCTTTCTGGAATAACTCTTTGTCTTGATCAGCCACAGTAAAGAGATAAAGGCATAAAAATTGTTACTTTAATACCCTTTTCACCATCAATTATTCTGCATATTATTAGTAGTCATTAGAAGCATTTGGGCAATAACCATGTCCTATTTGTCCAAATAAAACTCTCAAGTTTCAGAGCAGAATTTAGCATGTTAGTGATGAACTCTATCTACATGGTATCTAGCTAGAGAATACTTATGTCTGTTTCTAGCCAACTTATTTTCATTCCCTTATTTCCATGGATACTGTGCTTGTTCCTATCATTCCAGACACTATTTCTAAAAATTTCTCTTCTTTCTCTGCCTCTTCTCTCTGCCTCTGTATGCTTGAGTTTTCATATTGAAAAGCTTGCATGTTTCTTCCTGCTCTCTCTTCATGTTCTCTTCTAGTGCCTTGACACATACAGGTACACACACTGAAAACAGCGTTGTGCGACTTGTGAAAGTAAAATAAATATTGTTCAAGCTATTGCATTAAGTATTTAAACCTTTTTCAAGCAAAATTTTGGTCAAAGTCAAGATGGGGGAGAATCCTTTCATGTTACTAAATTGTTTGCAGAGACCTATTGTTGCCTATTACTGTTTTTGTTAGAAAATTAGATTTGAATGCATAGTCAAAGTTAACTTTAATAATTTAATTATATTTTTTAAGCTGCTATATACCTCTTTTTTTCCCAGTTCTTATCAAAAGCTGTCATTCTGATAGATCTAATTTGTAATTTGGTCCACAGAAAGTAAGAATGGAAGCTCATGCAAAGTTTGCAGTGCTATGGCATCTCACCCGTGACCTTCATATTAACAAGTCTTCTTCCTTTGGCCGTACCTTTGACAGGTTGGTGATTGCAAGCATGGTTCAGTTTAAATAAAGATTTTTTCAAAATCTTTAACTACTTTATACTGGCAGCGTAGAATGTTTAGAAATTGGAGAACTACAGTGTAACTGTGAGAGCAAGGAAGGAGGAGGACAAGAAATAAATTCACCTTAGACAAAATTGTTTTCACAATGATGATTATGTAAGCTGTAAATTTTTCTGGTAGCTGTAAACAGTAGGACAGGAGTGGTCACGTGATTCTTTGACTATAGCTGTGATTGAAATATTTGCATCTGAGTTCTTGTTGTGATTTCGTAAAAACAAAAGCACGAGAGAGAAGTCAGAGTGAATTGCATGAAAATGGAACGTAACAGTAAAGCTAAGAAAACTTTAAAACAAAATTGCAAGGAAGCACTAAGATATAAAAGTTCTTTTGTTTAATCTGTGTGTTTTGTGTAAGATGTCATTTATAGCAAGCAGCACAGGATTTCTGTTTTGCATTCTGTTATCAGACTACTTTCTTAGAAAAAGATGAATGATCCAGACTCTGAACTAGCCTTGTCTTCCTCAGCTAGCACAAATGTGGAAAAGTGCATATTTAAGTGTCCTAATGTATACTTAACCAAGGAAACAGAGTAAAAACATTATTTCTTTGTCTTGATGCTCTCACTCATTGCAGAAGTGGTGATGAATTCTGTACATACAGCTAAGAGCTTATGAACATGTACTACTGGAGGATGTAAAACAGTCGGTAAAATTCAGACTCCAATATATATATAGTTTTTCCCCAAGTTTGGAAAGGATTCTAGAGGCTAAAACTATTAGAAGAAGAGAATAATGACAGTAGGAAGTGCTGAAGTGTCAAATATTTCTCCTCCCTGTTCTTGAAGAAAAGATCTTTGAATAAGTTATCTCTTTTCCATGCATCTCTGAATTGGCTTTTAAAGTTTTATCTTTTTGTACTGCAGTAGCACTTAGTAGGCCACCAAAGCTTGTTATGCTAGTAGATATGCAAGTACTTGAACTGACTATACAACTGCTATTACTAGAGCAGCTATCTTAACTGACTTTATTACTAGCTCTTTCTGGCCATTTCTTCATTAGGCTAGGCTAAAATATAAAACTTCAGGTTGCAAAGTTTTGATTCCAAAGAAAATACTGTTCTGTGTGGAGAAGACACTGGAGTATGTGCTAACTTGTTGAAATTTATTATATATTAGATTAAAATGGGATTATTTTGTAGCTAGTGTAGAATTATGTGCTAGGTTCATTCTTCTTTCTATTCTAGATCTTTGTTTATCATGCTGGACAGCCTTAATAGCTTGGATGGTTCTACATGGTCAGTGGGACAAGCCTGGTTAAATCAAGTGCTTCAAAGACATGATATTGCAAGGGTTCTTGAACCTTTGCTCCTACTGCTTCTCCATCCAAAAACTCAGCGAGTTTCTGTTCAGCGAGTACAGGCTGAATGTTACTGGACTAAATCTCCTTATCACCCTGAAGAAGAAAATGAAAAGCACTTTATGCAGAAGTTTAGCTGTGCTGATGGTATGTATACAAGAAGACTGTAGGAAGTTCCTTATTTAATTTCTTTATTTGTTATTTACATGCAACATTAAAAACGTAGTAGAAATTTTTGAGGGTAGCTTACAAAACAAAACGCTGGAATAGCTACTGCTTATAGGTGCATTTGTGCATGTGTTTTCTAATTCAAGTCAGGATGTCTGAAATATCCTTGAAGTTTTGTTGTTCTCAAATTAAGACGATATGCAAGTATTTTAATGCAGAGCATTTTCTTATGTCTTACTGAACTTCAGTAGCACTTAAGAATATGCCTTGAAGCTTAACCAAGAAATGAAATGCTTTTGTGGATTAGGACCACTGATGTGGGCCTGGCTGAAAACATACTGACAAGGTTTGAAGGTGTTTGCATGTATTGTGTCATTTTAGTAACATACTAATAATTCTGTCTTACGAAAACACAAGCAGATGGGACTGCATAAGGTTTCACAAGGGATTTGTGTTGTTATGCTGAGGTCTACTGCTAAAGTAATCTTACTTTGGTTATGTGAATGTATTGTTTGCATATTAATTTTTTTTTTCTGCTGTAAAGTGGAAAAATACTATTTACCATGCCTTTGTAATTTGAAGCCTCAATAATAGTTTAAATTCTAAATTTTAATTCTGAATTCTTATTCTGAAGAATAAAATATTGTGCGTATAAAATTTTTTGGTTTTCTTTAAGCATTTTCCCATGTGGCTGTAAGCCAAGGACAACTTATTATACCTAAAGAAGGCAATGAAAAACAACTTGCTATGGATGAAATGGAGAACTTCAGCCTGACTGTCAACCCCCTGAGTGACAGGCTTTCCTTGTTAAGTACCAGCAGTGAGACCATACCAATGGTTGTGTCTGATTTTGACCTTCCTGACCATCAGGTTGAAATACTGCAGAGTTCTGACTCTGGCTGTTCTCAGTCATCTACTGGAGACAACATCAGTTATGAAGTGGAAACAGAAAGCTTGAGTGCTCAAGATAGTTCTCAGACTCTGAGAGAAGACTCACCTGATGAAATTGTGCAACAAGTGGTTACAGATCTTATATGCAAAGTTGTAAGCGGTCTTGGAGAAGAGGCTGAACCGGTTAAACATAGTCTGCACTCTGAGGATACTTCATGTAAATTCAGTCCTTTGGATAACTCTGTAGAGGTAACAAAAAGTGAAGATCAAAATATTCAAAGTAGCCAGAGTAGTTTGCTTAGTAATGACAGCTCCCTATTGCTATCGGCCTCAACTGAGACTGGACTTGAGAGCTTAAGAGATGAAATTTCAAGAAATAACTCTTCACCCTGTATTGCAGAAAGCCAGCAATCCCTCTCTGATCTCACTCTTGCTTCCACTGAATCGAAGTCCAGAAAGCGAAGCCACAGTAGTATTCAGTTCAGCTTCAAAGGAAAGCTACCAGAAAAAATGTCTGAAAAAGAAACAATTGTTAAAGAGGCTGGTAAGCAACCAGGTGCAAAACCTAAGGTGAAAATAGCCAAAAAGAAAGATGAAGAGAAGAAGAAAGCACAAACAGAAAAGCTTAAACAAACAAACGTCTTCTTTAGTGATGGTCTTGATTTAGAAAACTGGTACAGTTGTGGAGAAGGAGAAATTTCAGAAATAGAAAGTGATGTGGGGTCCCCAGGAATGCGAAAATCTCCCAACTTTAATATCCATCCATTGTATCAACATGTGCTGCTTTATCTCCAGCTGTATGACTCTTCAAGGACATTGTACGCTTTTTCTGCAATTAAAGCAATTCTGAAAACAAATCCTTCAGCTTTTGTAAGTGCTATCTCCACTACCAGTGTCAACAATGCATACACTCCTCAGCTTTCATTGCTCCAGAATCTTCTAGCCAGGCATCGAATATCTGTTATGGGCAAGGATTTCTATAGTCACATCCCAGTTGATTCTAACCATAACTTCCGGAGCTCTATGTACATAGAAATTCTTATTTCCTTGTGTTTATACTACATGCGGAGCCACTATCCAACTCATGTTAAAGTAACCTCACAAGATCTAATAGGAAACCGTAATATGCAAATGATGAGTATAGAAATTCTGACACTTCTGTTTGCTGAGTTGGCAAAAGTGATAGAAAGCTCTGCAAAGGGCTTTCCTAGTTTTATTTCGGACATGTTGTCGAAGTGCAAGGTTCAGAAAGTGATCCTGCATTGTCTGCTGTCTTCTATCTTCAGTGCACAGAAATGGCACAGTGAAAAGATGGCTGGAAAAAACATAGTGGCTGTAGAAGAAGGTTTCTCTGAAGACAGCCTGATAAATTTTTCTGAAGATGAATTTGACAATGGTAGTACTCTGCAGTCACAGCTTTTAAAAGTACTTCAACGACTGATTGTGTTGGAACACAGAGTAATGACTGTGCCTGAGGAAAATGAAACAGGCTTTGACTTTGTCATAACGGACTTGGAGCATATTGGTCCCCAACAGCCGATGACTTCTCTTCAGTATTTACATTCCCAGCCAATAACCTGCCAAGGCATGTTTCTCTGCGCAGTGATACGAGCTTTACACCAGCACTGTGCCTGTAAAATGCATCCCCAGTGGATTGGCCTTATCACTTCTACGTTGCCTTACATGGGAAAAGTTCTTCAGAGGGTGGTTGTTTCAGTGACTCTTCAGCTCTGCAGGAACTTGGATAATTTAATTCAGCAGTATAAATATGAAACAGGATTATCTGATAATAGGTATGTGTACATAGAGGTGTATAATCTTTTAAAGCAGATTTGATTGTGTTGAATTACTTTACAACCAGTTTAACCCATTTTAAGAAAAAAAAATGAATCTCTTATTTTAGGCCTCTCTGGATGGCATCAGTCACTCCACCAGATATGGTTCTTACTTTATTAGAAGGGATCACAACGATAATTCATTACTGCCTCCTGGATCCATCTACGCAATATCATCAGGTAAACTTATGTGGGTGTCTGAGAGGTTCCTATACTGTACATGTCAAATTAAGGACTGTGATTATATTAGGAGAATTGAAGATCTGAGTGCAAAAAATACCAAATGTATTCTTAGCTATAAGTATGTTTTTTTGTTGATAATATACACATCTCAAACAGAAAAACAATTTTCTACTAATTAGACTTTTAAGAGAATAATCTTAGATTTTTTGTTCGGTTGGTTTGATTTTGGGGAAATTTTTTGTTCCCCTGAAATAATTAAAGTAGGAATTCTTTAACTTTCAGACCTCTAAAATGATACTTTTTAGAGCTGGTTTCATTTGTGGAACTTCTCAGACTGATGCCTATCCTGTTTCTGGCTGGACTGTGTTCATCTTGCAATACCTCAAAACATTCTCTTTCTGTTCCTTCTGTATAGTCACAATTTGTCCTTTTAGTCAAGCAGTATTTTTAGATCTGATATTTTGAGCATAGTCTCTGTTAAGAGTTTGGTCTAGATCCTGCAAGAATTTTTTTGCCCTGCTCTCTCTGCAATCTTGGTTTTGCTTTTTTTTGTTGTTCTTATACACCTTTGCCTTTTATTCATTTAAAAGTAGCTGAAAAGTGTTTATCGTTTCTGGAAGTAAATAATTGTGCAAGTAAGTTACGCTTAAAGTTCTGAAATAATTGTTTTGTGAAGGTGTAGGCAGATGCTACAAAATTGATTACTGTAGACATGAGGCCTCACGTGTTCAGAATACATTTGATATTGTACAATTCAGTCAAAAGTTTCTTTGATTATTATTTTTAATGGATTGAAAACCTGTACATACTATAAGAATTATTGAAAAACAGTTTTGAAAAAGAGTTAACATTGAAAGCTTCCATGTCTGTTGTGTCTCAATTTATACTATTTTATTTATGCTGTTTATGTAGCTATTTAATGGTCTTCCTCCCCTCTCATTTTAAAATCACTAGCTTTTAGTTAATGTAGATCAGAAGCACCTGATTGAAGCACGCAATGGGATCCTATCTATCTTGCATATGATCATGTCTTCTGTGACTTTGCTGTGGAGCATCCTTCACCTTGCTGATTCTTCGGAGAAAACTACTGCTGCCGCTGCATCCATTACCACTATTAATCTTGGGTCAACAAAGGTTAGAATATCAAGGATAATATAGTTTAAGTTGTTCATGAATACAGTTGTCAAACTAAATCAAATTCCATTCCCTTAAATGTAAATTGAGTTCTAATACCTTTATGCTCATCTACTCATCCACCTCAGAAACAAGGCTTTTATAAATGGGTATTGAATCTGTTTTTAAACTTGAGTGTATCAACTCAAGACAACATGTCACCTGTTTGCTTTCTACAAAGATAATTAAATCCATCCTGAAAAAATATAAGCCACCCTTTTATGCCTCAAAAGTTATAAAATATTCATGTAAAAACCTTAACAAAAGAGAACTCTCCTCTTAAAACATCTGGTACTCAAACACTGGTGAACTAGGTCCTTCATTCATTCAATTCCCATACAGTGATGTCACTGTGCATGGGGAAATGTCATAGCAGATAGTGAGCTAGTAATCATAAAGAAGAGAACCTGAGAAGGGGTCAAATAGGACTACACTGAGAACCTTGCCCAGCCCTCTTATTGGAAGCAGTTCAAGCTTCTTATACCTCACATTGTTACATGGGAAACTGTAATTTAAATTTGAAATGTTTTACAGTAAGATTTCCTCAGTTAATTTAAATACTATCAGATACTGTTTGTGATGATGCTGTGTTACATCCTTTTCAACCTTCGTCATTCAGATTGAAGGAATAAAAAATAAGTTATCTAAGACTTCACGTGTTTGCACAGGCAGCATCTGTATCATATTTGTGCTGCCCATAGGGCTTTCTACTCACTGAAAGGGAGGGGGTCCATACTTGTTGATGCTTCTGTGAAAAAAGAGGCTTTTGTACTCTGGTTAAACATTAACTCTTCTGTACATTGCAGCTTTTCTTTAATTTGCCCAAATCCGCAGTATTCAAAAGAGCATTCAACATGTCCCATATATGAAAAAGTCCAGTTTGAATTCAGGTTGTTCGGTGTAGTATCAGGATAGGTTATTTTACTTTTTCACCTCTTTACTTTTGGGTAGTGCTTTTGTAGCTGCCTTGTAGTTGGTGGATGTGGTTAAAAACACACAAAACTATGGAACAGAATTGTATGTCTAAAGTATAAGCAAGCTTTTTAAGCTTCAGTACAACTAGATTGCTTTGGCAACCGCACTCTTGGCAAGTGCATAAAGTGTGTAGTCAAGCTCTGGGATTGTGTATAGCAGTTTCCTGCAAGCTTAGACAATTCCTACTGAAATATCTCTGATCAAGGTAAAAATGGCTTTCAGAAAACTGGTAGAAACTGCATTTTTCTCTGAAATCTTCCTGTCAAAGAAAACAGGACAAGAAGACAGCTCAGGAAATACATTTCCTGACCTAAGTATGCCTCAATAACTTCTGACATGCTTAAAAAACACATTATTAATAGTTTCAATAGTGAATATTTCAGTCTCCCAGAGCAGTGTGTTCTTTCTTTTAGGATTTCCCCACCACCCCTACTTCTTAATCTTTATCTCACTTGCTACAAAGCAAGTCCATCACTATTTGTGGCAGACACGAACATTATCTTTCTTCCTAATTACCTTGTACACATTTGGTAACTGTTACATCTCCACTTATATGCTTTTCTCCTGACTATACAAACCCACAGAAACCCCCTTCTTGTAGGTCATATTCCGCATCACTGATCTTTCTTTTTATAGTTTGAGTACTGTTGGCTTGTGGTACATTTCTTGAAGTAAGGTGGTGGTGTGGTTTAAGCCCAGCTGGCAACTAAACACCACACAGCTGCTCGCATACTCCCTCCCTGCCGCGCCCCCCCTGCAGCAGGATGGAGTAAGAGAATCAGAAGGGTAAAAGTGAGAAAGCTCATGTGTTGAGATAACAACAGTTTAATAATTGAAGTAAAATAAAATAATAATGATAATAGTAATAATAAATTGTAATGAAACGGGAAATAATAGAGAGAAATTAAAAACCAAGAAAGACAAGTGATGCAAATGAAAAAAATAGTTCACCACCAACCAAACGATGCCTAGCCAGTCTCTGAGCAGCCGCCTCCCCACCAACCTTCTCCCTAGTTTTATTGCTGAGCATGATGTCATATGGTATGGAATATCCCTTTGGTCAGTTGGGGTTAGCTGTCCCAGCTGTGTCCCTTCCCAACTTCTTGTGCACTCCCAGCCTACTCAGTGGTGGGGTGGTATGAGGAGCAGAAAAGGCGCTGCTCAGTAATAACTAAAACATCCCTGTATTATCAACACTGTTTCCTGCACAAATCCAAGACAGAGCCCCGTACAAGCCACTATGAAGAAAATTAACTCTCTCCCAGCCAAAACTACCACAGGTGTCCAAAACTGGACACGGTATGTGGTATCTTCTTTCAGGGGAAATATTTCATGTCTTTCATGAAGTGCTGCTATTTATGAATGCTGTTTTCCCCTTCCTTACAACGTTATCATGGTGAGTTTGTGATCCACTATAATCCCAAGACTTTTTTTTTTTCTGTAGCAGTGCTATCTAAATAGTTTCTCATCCTGAATTACATGCAAAAATCAAGCCTGTATTGCAGTTTATCTTTTTTCCAGGATGCTTTTTAAGTTTCTCAGATAATTTTTAGTCCTGTACCTTTCCATCAGTTGCTTCCCACTTCAATTACCATTTGCAAATTTAACAAGCGTATTTTATCTTCCCTTGTCTTAGCCAACAAATAAAATGATTGAAGAGTACCAAATGTAGAATAGAGCTTTATGAACCCTCTGAGTGCATCCCTCCATTTTGATAAAAGTTAGTGATAGTTACTATCCAAGTATGGCTTTATAGCTAGCTGTTTTGAACGTAATGCTGAGGTGCTTATCTAAAGGTGTATGTGTTCTGCTTCCACATTTCAGAACTTGAGGCAGCAGATTCTTGAACTATTGGGTCCAATTTCAATGAATCATGGTGTTCACTTCATGGCTGCTATTGCATTTGTATGGAATGAAAGGAGACAAAATAAAAATACTTCTAGGACAAAGGTATGTTTATCCTACACTGATCACTTCAAATAGTGGTAATAACTTTAAGTGATTTAGAAGCAGTAGGAGAAAATTCAGACATTATAGTGAAAAAAATACATATGAAATATGGAGAATATTTATATTTTAGTTCTAATTAGTAACTGTACTGTCAGAGAACTACCAGTTTATTTTAGAATGGCATAATCTCCCTGAGTTCTTCAGGAAAAGAATAAGTGATTCCAAGTCTCTGGATGAACTATTGGTTACTAATGTCTCACTCCCGTGAGACCAGCTGCCTTAATTTTGGCATAGGCATTGTCTGTGATGATAATTTGTAACATACACTTGATTCTTTTAGGTTATTCCTACAGCAGGCGAAGAACAACTTCTGCTGGTCGAGCTAGTTCGCTCTATCAGCGTTATGAGAACGGAGACTGTTATACAAACAGTGAAAGAAGTTTTGAAGCAGCCTCCAGCTATAGCAAAGGACAAGGTATGAAAACTGTAGTGGTGGTATTGATTTACTTCATGTCATCTTACTGAAGCTTAGAACGCTGATGATATGGATACTTCATTCACAAAGCTGAGCAAGTAATTAATGCTGCTGCTCAGTACAGTGTGAAAATTTTCACAGTATCTAATAGATGGATGAACTTTCAGAGGGAAGTCATACCTTCTTAAGTCATTTCCATGTACTGAGCCACTCCAGAATCCTGTTTACTGTTTCTGTACAAGACTGTTTTGTGGGGATAGGTAGCTTACATGAGGGAAACAGGTGCATACCCTAGCATCAGGTTGATTTTTTTTCAGGTGGGAAGTGGGGAAAAGAGGTAATAAAAAAAGGGAAGAATAACTTTATAGAAAGACATCTAAGTAGATATTTGTAATATCCGGTTAATGAAGCTGTGTCTTCAGACACTGCAGTAACATTATAGCATTGTCAGTTTTGCTCTGGTAAGTGTGTGTGTGGGGAAAAAGTCAGTTTCTTCTTCCTGATAACAGAGGTTTTATATGTCTTTCTAGAAACATCTTTCACTGGAAGTCTGCATGTTGCAGTTTTTCTATGCTTATACTCAAAGGTAAGACAAGAAGTTAAGTTTTATTTCTGTCATCAAGAAGCAGATGGACAATTTGAATGTTTTACATCTTTTTATAATCCCTAGGATGAGAAATAGCGTGTGCCATATAAATCATGAAGAAAGAGTGGTTTTGAACTGTAGGTGTTACAAAATAAAGCCCTTTCTTTTTTATGAGTTCCCTAGTTCTGCATCACCTTTCTTCCTCAACCTAAAAATCCTGCAGGAAATCTGACCCCTGCCCAGGGAAAGCTGATCTTAATTGTGCTGCAACTCCTTGGTACAACTCCAACCTTGAACTGAAAAACGTGTCTTTAGAGTACACTGTTCTTCTGCCTTCCTCCTTTTCTTAATGACTTGATGTAGCCACCTAATATTAAATGAAAAACCAGAGAATCTGTATGAGGGTTGATTCTCAATATGTGACAGGAGAATTGTGAGGCGGAAAGAAAATGGGGAAAACCTGCAGGTGATGATGCTGTTTTCATTGCCATCGCTGCTCTCTCTCTCTCTCTCTCTCTTAGGATTCCAGTGACGAGCTTAGTAGATAGCTGGGCAGCACTGCTGCTTCTGTTGAAGGATTCCATCCAGGTGGGTCTTCCAGCTCCAGGACAATTCCTCATACTTGGGTAAGTGCTCTTGATATTTGCAATCGCTAAAGAAGCTCAAGTGTGTCTGAAATCATACTGAACTGCTAGTGTTTTCAAATCTCTATCATTTATTTTTGAGTGGAGACTCCCTATTGCCTGAGTTCTGTGGTTTTTTATCAAATTGGTTTCTTGTCTGAGGAATTGTTACGTATATTAAATTGTATAATATAATATGATATAAACCATGATCTTACCTTACTGATCATTTGAGCCATTGAGGCTCTTTAAACAGTAGGTTTAAATTTCTCATTTTACTTAGAAAATACCTATAATGACTGTTTCTCAGGCATGTGTAGTTTTGCAGCCCACTGGAAAGGGTTTATTGCCAGCATGAAAGCTATTTGTTGAGTGTTAGAAATAAAATGTTAAATATGGTTTTCTGTATAAAGCTTCAAGGACCATTTTCTTGACTTTCTGGAATTTATCTTCCCTAGTAAATTTTATCTAAAGATACTTGTGTATAGCCAAACAAGTTCTTGATAAACTATTATGTTATGATCAAAATTAAGTTAAGAAACTTCATGTTTTCTAAAATATAGATAAGTAGCAATGATTGAAGGTTCAGTAAGTTAAGTATTGTGCATGTAAATTTATTCAGACTTGTCCTAGCTTTTAAAATTACTGAATAAAGTCCACATCTAATTCTGTATTTTTTCAGTGTTCTTAATGAGTTCATTATGAAAAACCCAAGCCTGGAGAATAAGAAAGACCAAAGAGATCTCCAGGTAAGAAATTTGTGGTATGTATGTCTCTTTTGAAAATACTGAACAATGAATACATAATTTGAGAGAATCGTATGAATGACAATGATGTACCTAAATTGTTTTCTGTAAAAGTATTTTTAAGCAATTAATAAGTGCTAAACAAATTATTTATTGCTTGTAAGTTGAGTGTTGTAGTGTAGTTTCTGAAGGAAATTAGACTTGTGTGCTGTTTTCTGCCACCCCAAGGAGTGATGACCAATTTTAAGCTAAGTTTGATGGAAAAGTAGATGTCCTAAAGATATTCCTATATGCTTTTGAAAATTGACTGTTATATAGAAGAGGAAGATATTAGTGCCCCCCTCAAGGAAGGAAGAGCAGCTGGACAGCATTAAGATGCTGCCAGTTTTCCAACCAAACAGTTTGGGAAGCAAGAGAGAGCTGTAGGGAAAGGTTATTGAGAGATGAAGTGTGGGAGGTGTTAGAGAGTTGGTCACAAGCAAGAGAGTGGTGGGATTGGAAGGCAGACTGAGGGAAAGAGAAGTGTCAAACATATTAGTAAGAAACCAGCATTTATTAGCCTTTATTAACCTCCTGGCCAAGAAAATGTAGTCTTTGTTTGATTTAATGTTTCTTTTCCTCAATTAAGTGTGTGCGTATTATTCTTATTTTGTGCGCGCGTGTGTGTCCTTATTTTACATTCTAACACAGCCAGAAGCATGTTTAGAACTGTAGTTGGTTGTACTGGTTTTGTCTGGGATAGAGTTAAATTTCTCTTAAGACCAGCGCATCAGTATATGTGGTAGGAAGGACCCTTACAAAAACATTTTGGTCGCTTTTTCTCACAGAAAGATGTACTAAACATTTACAGATTTTTATTCTATTAACTTCAAACCCTTTCTCAAATGTACTAGAATTATCTGATACATCAGTTCCAAAGTCTGAAATGAATCTTTAGCATCTTCTACTTAGAACTAGTTATAATCTGTTGAAAAAGAGCTAATTTTCTGTGGAGTTATCAATCACTGATAATATTCAACAGAAGTGATTTGAAAGCTGTCCTATGCTTAGTTAGTTATATAGATTGTCTATAAAAACACCTGTTGGGACAACACAAACAGCCCTTCTGCACAAAGTTCTTGAAATGCTTGGGTTTTTTTTTCTACCAGGATGTAACGCACAAGATAGTGGATGCCATTGGGGCAATTGCTGGTTCTTCCTTGGAACAGACTACTTGGCTAAGACGAAACTTAGAGGTTAAGCCTTCCCCCAAGATTATGGTTGATGGAAACAACTTAGAATCAGATGTTGAAGGTAGTTTCATTTTCATCTTTATTTTAAATAAAATATTAACTATCCAGCCAACATAAACAGAGAGGACAGCTTTGCTATATTTGAATACATTAAAAATGCTTCAATATTGTTCAGGCATTAGTACCTTACACAGTGTATCTGGTAAAGTCTGTACATCTTCAAAATATATGCTATTAAACTATGCTTGTGAGGTAAATAATGGCTTAAGAAAACTAACTTTGGACATTTTTTTATTATTATATTCCTTTAGATATGTTGTCTCCAGCAATGGAAACTTCGAACATAACTCCATCTGTTTATAGTGTCCATGCATTGACCTTACTTTCTGAGGTAAATGTCTCCTCAGATGTAATAAATACTGTCTTACAGTAACCTTTTATACTGTGTAAAGCTTTGGACTAGAAGTTTGGGGAAGGAGATTTGATGGGAAGCTGATGCAAATGTATTCTGGTTCCTGTCACGTAACAATGTATAAAACTTTGTTACTAAGACAGTTACAAAAAATTCAGTGAGGTGGATGAGATGTAAAGCATGGCCTTTCAGATGTGTAGTATAGGGAACTTATTTGGTGGCAAACTTTGTGTGTTGATAGTGATATTTGTTATTTACTGCTGATAATTGCAATCAGTCTTTGAATTTTTTGTTTGTAGCTTATTCTGTAGAATGCTTTGCCCAGGAGCTTATGCTTCTGTGTTTTTACCTTAGTTTGTTTTAAAAATGGTGGGATAGTTATATTCTGGATTTTTTAGAGTACCTGAAATTTGATCACTTCTATCATAAACTTGAACATTCAGTAAAGGACATTATTAAAAAAAAAAAAAAAAGTGCTAAATAGTAGATAAAAAGCAATTTGGGAGTGCATGATAACATATCTTCCTATCCTTTTATAGGTTTTAGCTCATCTCTTGGATATGGTTTTCTACAGTGATGAAAAAGAGAGGGTTATTCCTTTGCTTGTAAATATTATGCACTATGTTGTTCCCTACCTCCGTAATCACAGGTATCTTTACAATTTATTGAATTTATGTAGATCTCTACAGCCAGTTCAAATTTGGTGGGTGACACTTAAGTTGAAACAGGCATGATAAGGATTAGATATCTGTCAAACTTTCTATAAAGCAACAATTCAAAATTGTTTCCTGTTGATGTTTTTTTTGTTTAGTGCTCACAATGCATCCAGCTATCGAGCCTGTGTTCAGTTATTAAGCAGTCTTAGTGGGTATCAGTATACGAGGAGAGCATGGAAAAAGGAAGCGTTTGACCTCTTTATGGATTCTAGCTTCTTCCAGATGGATGCCTCGTGTGTTAACCAGTAAGACTTTCATTTTTCTGCTTATATCAATGGCTTTTATGAATTTTACATATACCATTACACAAGAGGATGTGTAATGTGGACCAAAATTTCCCAACAGACCTCTGCTGAGAGAAATAGAGGGATGTTCTGGGTTTTGGATTACCACATGAAATGTGAAACTCTTACCTAAGTTGTATTTCTGTGCACAAGTCTATATATATTTTTTTTGTCAATTTCAAGACTATTTTTTTTTTAATTTCTATGAATAAAAAGTGGTTAACATTTTACAGTTTCAGATCAAATTGCAATGAGTAAATGGTACCTATGCAGCAGAGAGCTTGGATTGGAAGCCTTAGCAAACATGAGCCTGAATTAGTTAAGAGCAACAAAAGCTCTGTAAATATTCCTGTAAATTCCTGCTTTTTTCTTGCTTTTCTGATTTGTGTACAATCTTCCTATTCTAGTTGGAGAGCTATTATGGATAATTTGATGACACATGACAAAACCACATTCAGAGATTTGATGAGTAAGTATTTTTTGATGTAGCAGTGACTTTTTTCCAAAGGAAACATTTAAAAAAGGGAAAATAATATTTTGAAAACGTTTATTCAGCACTTATTTCAATCTGTTTGTATTAGTCAATGTTTCTTGTGTTTTCTTCAACTACTTGTTTCTGAAAATCAATAAATAAGATCATTTGAAGTGAGAGAATTTGAAACTGTCCTAGCCCACAGTGAATTTTGCTTATGTGACAAAGTTAATTAAACAGGGCAGGGGATGTTGAGTGTTTTGTTTTGTGGTTTTTTGGGGTTTTTTTAATGTCTGACACTAACTCTGCTTTAAGAAAAAATCAATTCTGCACGTTCTAAACTGCCGAGCATCTATACCTGCCAATTGTGTTTTGTTTTTTGTTGTTTTTTTTTTTTTTTAAAAAAAGGGGGGGGGGGTAAACTCCCTCCCAGAAGCCCCCATACTAATGCACAATTGTCTGTACTTATGAGTTTTCTTTCAACGTGTATTTTAAATCACTGTGATTGAAAATACAGATTGCAAAACATGCATCTTAATGACTGCTTTTGAACTACATTAATGCAAAGAAAGCAAGAGTTATTTGTGCCTTGAAGTGAAACAAAGGAAATTTGAAGTTTGTCTCTGCACTTTTCATTTTCTCTTTCAGCACGAGTGGCTGTGGCTCAGAGCAGTTCACTCAATCTGTTTGCTAATAGAGATGTAGAGCTGGAACAGCGTGCTATGCTTCTGAAAAGACTTGCTTTCGCAATTTTTAGTAGTGAGATAGACCAATACCAGAAATACCTTCCAGACATACAAGGTAAGTAAAAATGTATCATCTAATTTAAGATTCAGCTGGTCAGGGTGCTGGGCCATCTTATCTAGACCATGCTTTTGCCAAGAAAGGTTGGACCAGGTGATCCTTGAGGTCCCTTCCAGCCTGGTATTCTATGACTCTATGAATGTGCGCTCACAGCCCAGAAAGCCAACCGTATCCTGGGCTTCATCAAAGGAACCATGGCCAGCAGCTCGAGGGAAGTGATTCTGCCCCTCTACTCTGCTCTGGTGAGACCCCACCTGGAGTACTGCATCCAGCTCTGGAGTCCTCAGCACAGGAAGGACATGGACCTGTTGGAGCGGGTCCAGAGGAGGGCCACAAAAATGATCAGAGGGATGGAATACCTCTGCTATGAGGACAGGCTGAGAGAGTTGGGGTTGTTCAGGCTGAAGAAGAGAAGACTCCAGGGAGACCTAATTGTGGCCTTTCAGTAGTTAAAGGGTGCTTATAAGAAAGATGGAGACAGACTTTTTAGTAGGGTCTGTTGTGATAGGACAACGGGTAATGGCTTTAAACTAAAAGAGGGTAGATTTAGACTAGATATAAGGAAGACATTTTTTACAGTGAGTGTGGTGAAACACGGGAACAGGTTGCCTGGAGAGGTGGTAGATGCCCCATCCCTGGAAACACTCAAGGTCAGGTTGGATGGGGCTCTGAGCAACCTGATCTACGTGAAGATGTCCCTGCTTATTGCAGGGGTGTTGGACTAGGTGACCTTTAAAGGTTTCTTCCAGTGACCTTTTACAAGATGTGATTGGGCATGGGAGCTGCTTGGTTTTATTAAAAGATGATGCAAATAGTTACAGCACCTTTTTCTAGATATATTGTCTTTTAGTGCTGCCAAGGTGGACACTTTGGTCTCTTCCTCTATATGGAAAATTGATTGCATCATCTTTCTTGTTTCATTTGTTCTGTCATTTATTCTTTGGAGGTTTTTTCCCAGTAAGTCAGTAGCTGGGTTTACTATGCTGAAGACATCAGGTGGTTTTACAGGTCTGAATTGCAAAGTGCATGTGTCCGTTTGACTGAAAAATTTCTTTCTGTATCTCCCTCCATTTTGAATCCTTAGAGGTGGTTATGGTTAAATAAGAGCATGTTGTCCTCATGTAATACCCCACGTACTATGATAATGTCGCCTTTTAATAATATATACCCTAGCTGTTTGGGCTGTTACTGTATTGTTTGGAATCTGTTAACCCGCTCTTTTTGGAATGGGTAAAACTCTGCATAAGATGAGCGAAACTCCCAGTTGCAATATTGCATTTATGTAGAGAATTTTAACAAAAATATGTAACTGCACTGTTATGAAGTTTCTCACTGTTGTTTGTTGCGTGGTGAAAGTGGTTATTTTTTATGTTGACAGAATAAAACTGTAGCAAAGTCCTGAAACAGTAACATGACAGATACTGGTGGGGGTGGGAAGTAAAAATTGAGAGTAAATGAGGGAAGGAGAAAATGCTGGTTGGAATTACTCTGAACTGAGAAAACTTTCTTGGTTTTTGGTTTCAGAAAGGCTGGTAGAAAGTCTCCGTTTGCCACAGGTGCCCACTCTTCATTCCCAAGTGTTCCTGTTTTTCAGAGTATTGCTTTTAAGAATGTCTCCACAGCACCTTACCTCGCTTTGGCCTACCATGATCACTGAACTGGTGAGTTGCAGTTAGCATTCATGGTCTGGAAGACTGAGGCAAATTTGAGACACAACCTCATTTCTCAATGTTTTTGAGAAAATCTCTTCTGGATAATGTGCATTTACATGCACAATGGACACAAATTGTAAGCTGACTTATTTTCACAGTCCTGATGTCTGGTTTTTTGCGATGAAGTAGAACGGCTATTGACTTATGCTATTTAAGCTGTTCAGATGTCTCTTGAATTAAATTTGCCTTTACCCCTCATTGTTCCCTCCTGACTTGTACTTCAGTTTCTGCCTATGTATGTGTACACTCTCTGCTGTTCCTACTCCTGCCCTGCTCTGTGTTCCCTGTTTCTGCTTTCCTGGTCATTCAGCCCTCTTTCTCCAGCAATGAGGATGAGAAGCCACGTAGAGAAGGAGTCAGAATCTACGTTGTATTGGCAGTTGACAGTCATTCAGATCACATTGTGGCTGAAATTTTGTAATGAGATTTGTACAAGGCTTGAGTTGGATTTCTTCTTTCTCTTATTTTACACTGCATAACAAGACAGGATAAACATCTGTTTTCAGAGCTGCTTCCTGTGGAGTCTCCACTGTTGGCTGTTTCGCACACAGGTTTCAGCTTTGGCAATGGGAATGGAGGATAGTGGTTGATGTATCCTGTGGTCCATTTAGCTTGGTAGCTAAGTAGTTCCTAAGGGGCTGGCTAACACAGATAGCAAATCAGAATCACTGCTGTAAATTTTTTTATTATTATTTTTTGGTATCTGTTGGCTTCTAACCTAGCCTTTATTAACCACAGATCTAAGCAATAAAAGGAGAAAAGCTATATAAAATATTTTAAGGCTCAAGTGCATAGTTTTAGCAATAGATGCACTTAATGTTGAGCCTGTCTGTTGTGTTTTAACCCCAGCTGGCAACTGAGCATCACACATCCAAGAGGGATGTGGGGGAAGAATTGGAAGGGTAAAAGTGAGAAAACTTGTGGGTTGACATAAACTTGGGTTTAATAATTTAAAAAAAAAAAAGAGGGAACTAAATCCCAAGAAAAACATGTGGTGCAAAAGACAACAATTGCTTACCACCAACTGACTGATGCCCAGACAGTCCCTGAGCAACAACAGTCCCTGCCAACCTCTACCCCCCCAGCTTTTATTGCTGAGCATGCTGTCATATGATCTGGGATATCCCTTTGGTCAGCTGGGGTCAGCTATCCCAGCTGTGTCCCCTCCCAACTTGTGCATCCCCAGTCTACTTTCTGGCAGGGCAGTCTGAGGAACAGAAGAAGCCTTGACGCTACGTAAGCTCTGCTCAGCAATAACTAAAACATCAGTGTGTTATCCACACTATATTCAGCCTAAATCCAAAACATAGCCCCATACAAGCCACTATGAAGAAATTTAACTCTATGCCAGCCAAAACCAGTACGCTGTCAATACTAGAAGTATTAAGAACCCCATGCTACTCTAAGATCTGCTAAGAGCTGGGAGCAGCGTGGCCCTCTGAGTCCTGTGCTATCCCTAGCCTTTATGCAAGTTACTGCAGTCCTGGAACTACTTTCGTGGACAGGACTGTGTCACCTCTGGAAATTCACACCTGAGTTTGAGTGCTCCTTTGTGTGATTCTTTATTCTCAGTTCCTTTAGGTCTTGCTCTCTGCTGGGCTCTCTTTCTAAGTAGTGGAGGGGATTAGCCTCTTAGAGCTTTCCTGGCTGTAAGAGTCATGTTTCATATATGGCCCTTGTGCTTACTCAGGCTATATAGAAGGGATGAAAGAGTTTCAGGGTGCCAGTGTCCAGTCATAGTTCAGTGGGTTATTTCATCATCCACGAATGGAAATAAAGCTCCAAACAACAGTTCCTCTAAGGCTTATTACTCAGGCTTCCCTACAGCATTTTCCTGAGTCACGGTCCATTAAAAAAGGGTATTAAAATGTAGTGTTTGATCTTCAGGTACAAGTATTTTTACTGATGGAACAGGAGCTCACTGCTGATGAAGACATTTCCAGGTAAACTTACGAACTTCCCACTTGTTTAACTTGATAACAGTCTTCTGGCATGCTGATGGGCAGTTGAGTCATTTTTTAGAATAATTTGTCTTAGAATTGTCAAGCTCAAATGAAAAGGACAAGTAAAGAGTAGTTCAGTCTGACAGTGGTAACAGGGACATACTGATCAGGGCAAAACAAAACAAAAAAAATCCTACTGTCAGATTGCTCATAAATAACTAAGGTAATTACACAATACAAGTACATTCTTGCAGTGTCTTCCTGGCTAAAATGACACTGCTTCTGCAATTAAAATATGCATGACATGACTTTATAGCTTATCTGTATGATATGTATATTTAAAATAAGATTGATGCACTTTTTTTTTCTAAATAAAAATATGGTTTCTTCTAGTGTTAGAAAGACATAAAGATGAGGTGAATAATTTTTCTTGTTTTGTTGTCCATTTCTATCCCGTCTACCTTCTGCACAGTATGATCCAATTTCAGTCAATGCTAGCAGTAGAGGCAGATTTCTAAAAAGAATGGGGAGTTATTTGCCTAAGTCTTGTTCTTCACTTTTTTTTCTAGATTCTCTTTGTTCTTTTGAAGAATTTTTCCCTAAAATAAAATAAGATTGATGTGACTGGCAATTTTAAATTTCTCTTAATTTGGATGTCTGGTGGGAATGAGATACAGTGTGACATGTTTATTGTATATTAATATTTTATCGTGTGTGTATGTATGTATATATATATATATATATAAAAAAAACCATACAAAACTCCATCCATAGCAGAGGCTTGCAATATTCTGGTTTAATTTATGGATTCAGGATTAAGTTACGTGTTTGTAAAGGCAAGTAAGACAGATGATGTTCTCATAGTCGCAGAAGGCTGTTAACGACTCATCTGCTTGCTATAATTTATTTTAGAACTTCTGGCCCATCTGTTGCTGGTCTGGAGACGACATACACAGGCGGCAATGGTTTCTCCACGTCCTACAACAGCCAGAGATGGTTGAACCTGTACTTGTCAGCGTGCAAATTTCTGGACTTGGCCCTAGCTTTACCATCTGAAAACCTTCCTCAGTTTCAGATGTGAGTAGAAGACACTGTCATTGAATTTTTTTGATGTTTAACTATGCCTCTTGGTAAAATTCTAGTGTGTAAAAGTCTTTGTTTTCCTACTTCCTTTTTCTGGCCTTCACCCAGGGCAGCACACAGTTCATTCCCTCCCAGTGTCAGAGTGGCCCCCAGAGCAAATGATGCTACACACAAAATGAGTTCAAGCTGGTTTGATTTAGCCTGTGGCAAGAGATTCTCCATGCTTGTGAGCTAATAAGTAATAGTGATTTATTCAAGTATTTTATTTTAAAGTATTTAGTTGCAGTAATGTCTAAGAACCCAAAATACACCCACATGTCTCAGTGACTAATGCATGAGATCAGAGGACTTTACATCGTCTCAGCATGACTCTTAAATTACTCCTGCGTGATCTGACTGGAAGATGTTGCAACGAACCTGCTTGTGAAAGGGGGACCCCATGGTTTTTTCTTGGTCAGTAGTGTTCATGTGTGGAAACTGCTTCCTCAGTGCCTCTGCAATCCTGTTCTGTTGGAAGAAATTGAATGCAAAAATGACATTTGCTGAAGACCCTAGAAATGGGAAGCCACCAAGGACAAAAGAAAGTGTCTTGTCTTTTCATTTACACTGCACAGTGGTGACCATGTGAGAGCTGCTGCCCTGGCACAGATCTGTAGACATTTGGTCACCTCTATAATTATTCTGTTATTTAAAAGATGCTTGTGTGGGCTGGAGGGTGGAAGGACTTGCACACACTGTGTCAGTTTGTGCCCTGCAGTTATTTCTAAATCTAAAGCTAATATTGAAGGTTCATTGATTTATTTTATTTTCTGGGCATTTGGCTCATAATTCTTGTTTGGTTCTCCAAGCTGTCCTAATCCCCATTATTAGCCAGCCTGGTTTTATTTAGGTCATTGCTGTACATTTCTGGAAAGACAGTAGTCATGCTGAATCACACTGTCTTTTGTGGCATTCTCACGGAGGCTTGGCTTGAAGTTTTAAGGACAGAAACTTAGATTTCCTTTATAGTTTATAATGCAAGTAGCCAGTCTTTGCAGTGCAGCAAGGTCAGAGGGGAGGAGTGGTCCACTTGGTCTCATTGGCCTATGAATAGGTAAAATAAGCGAGTTTGTTATCAACATGGTATGTTGAGAACATTTTGCATGTTATAGTAAACATTGTAAACATGCAGCGAAGTGTTTTAAGTAACATGTATTTTAACATTCAGAATTGCTTTCAGTTCCCTTGCACACAATGAAGGTGTGAATACTACTGTTTTTAGCTTCTCTGCCTTATCTTACTCTTGGCATACTTAAATACTTCAAGAAACTCTAAAGGAAAAACAAAATGCTACATTCTCAGCCATGTTACCTCCTGCTTTTCAGGATGTGCCTTTCCTGTTCTTTCTTGTCAAAGACTACTCGTTTTTTGTGTGGCTCATTTTTTTTTTCCTCCACTTTCTTTGATACCTAATTAGATTTCTTCATCCACTAATATTCTTAGATCTAGCAGAAAAGCCTGCTTGTTCAGTAAGGATAACGTCTGCTTGTGTTATCTCATGACAGGTATCGTTGGGCTTTTATTCCAGAAGCATCAGATGATTCGGGCTTGGAAGTACGAAGACAGGGAACACATCAGAGGGAATTCAAACCGTATGTGGTGCGTCTAGCAAAACTGCTGCGAAAAAAAGCAAAGGTATGTCACTTTCTTCCAGTTTTGCTTGTCACTGATAATTTTCATGTACAGTAACTTAAAATGCTGATTTTGGTTTGGATATTTGGGGGTTTTTTTTAACAATTAAGAATGGAAAGGAGTTTAGCTGGTGTGGGAGATTCCCACTGGAGTAATCTCAAGTCAGCATCAGGTAAAAACCATATGTAGGTATATAAAACAAAACAAAACCAAAAAAACCCAAAAAACACCAAAACAAACAAAAAATGCCAAAACTTGCTATGGTCAAAAAAAGACTATGGTCAGTGACTTTGGAGTTTTCTATTAGAAGTATTATTTGTGTTATTTGAGTAAAAACTAAAGTATGCTTCAGTGTCTAATACATTTTAACATAAAATCATTTTCATCATAGCCAGTCATATGTGTGGATAACTAGTATAACTAACTACGTTTTGAGACAGAAAAGCATTTTTGTTAATAATGATCACATTTAAATATTTAGAAAACTGTTGCATTTTCAAAAATGACAGAACCAAGAGTTTTGAGACTGTGCAGAGCCCAGGAGGGCCGAGTTTCCTCCCTGAAGCAGTTATGATGGATGGAAGAAGGCAGACAGCAGTAGAAACAGTTCTGGTGAAATCTTGGCTGCACAATTTGTAGGTTGGGAGCAAAATTCGGGTTGTCAATGTGTTGGTGCATGAGGTATATTAAAACACTAGTTTGGGTGGGGTAGAGGCCTCATCTGCTAATGAAACTGATGGAAGCTGGCCAAGCCTTGTCCTAGGGAGTTCCCTGCTGCTGCCACAAAGTAAGAAAATGGCTGTCAGGTCCTTTGCTGCTTCTGCTATAAGGACAGAGTCCATCTGGGAAGGGACCTCACTGGGAAAGGTTGCTGGGTGGGCCAGGGAAACAGGGAGGCAGCTCAAAGCCATATGGGAGAAAGCTTTAAAGTTTCATTCTTGGGTTTCCCTCCAAATAGATGGCATTGTCAGGACTGTAACATTGGCAGCTTGCTGTAGCCTACTGCATTTACAATCTCTAATTAATGTTTTCACTGAGTAAAGAAACTACGGCTGACATAAAAGTGGCTACACAAAATTTAGGGATAACTTAGATGCAGGCAGATCTGAACTATTCTAGCAAGGCTCACGACTATAGGGGACAAAACAAGTATCTGAAGCACATCTGCATTCTTCATTTTATTGTTTTTGAACCATGAAGATGAAACTAAATTTCTCATCTCACATGTATAAAGGAATATTCAGTTTTAACTGACTGCTAATTGGGCATAGCCTCTAACCCTGATGTTCAGTGTAGTGTGCTATACCTGTTAGAAAGTTGTCACACTCCAAATAATCTCTCTGCATGAATTATAAATTACATATGACTTACAAAATATACATGCTGGTAAGTACTGTATGTTGAGATAGATGCCTGAAGTCAGGCTTTCCACAGTATGCTTCCAGGATATAGAAAACTTCCTGGAATTTCTGGAACCCCCTAGTCACAGCAGCAGTTGCACACTGTGAACCATAGCAGGGGGTATGATGATGAGAAAAACATGAGGTAATGAATACAGACTTCCAGGCCATTTCTTCTTTGTGCAGAGGAGAATACTGTTGCATATAGCTGCAGGGGTTTTTGCAGCAAATAACTCTTTCTAAGCAAAATGTTCCAGTGGATCTTAATTTTCCTTCAGGCCACTCTGACTAATGCTCAGATTCATGTAGTATGGTGTTGCTCAGGCTCTGTCGTCTGAAGGAAGTGTGCTTAAAAACCTCCTTTGGCACTACTGGCGATAAACAGAACAAACTGGCAGTGCTGTTATTGTCTAATAGTGCCTTGGCCACACTAGGTCCAGAGTCTGCTGTTTCTGGACCACGGAGTCTTTTGGGGTGGGTGATTTTTCTAGCTGAAGTACAGCACCCAGGCAAGCAACTGCACGGCCTTCATGGCAAAGTATTATTTTGATATGTGAAATCCAGTCTGAAAGTTCTCCTCTTTCCTTCCACAGGACAAACAGGAGGACTTTAAGACGGTGGTTTTGGAGGGAATGGAGATGGCCAAGCATCAGGTGAGGGTGGCCTTTGATGCTTGAGTTGTGAAACAAGCTCGCCATAATAATACCATCACCTCAAGGCCCTGGGCAGTATTTAGCTTTCAGTAAGAATTGAGAAACATCAGTCTTGTTAGAGGACAAAGTTGAGAGATTTTTGAAGTGAGGGCTTTATTTTTTTATAGATAACTTAAAAATGTATTTTTAAGTTGGTTTCCTACATGACAATGAAAAGTTAGTGTTAGTTCAAAGAAGAATGATTGCAAATCATTATAAAATTAAATAATAATTTTTGCCAAGTGACAGGCGTGAAACACAATCTCTAATCAGTCTCTGTCAAATTAACTGTTCTCTTAAGTATCTGAGGAATCAGTGGTGTTTTCTTAGCAGATACTGCCATGAGGAAATGGCTTGGACGGATTGTATTCCATTGCTCAGAGAATTAGTATTTGCACGTGCACCCCATTTGGTTGGCTGCTGGGTAGCACTGACACTTGCTGCGTGCTGGAGGTGTCCGTGCTCACCACTGGGTAATACTAAGCACCGTAGAGAACCAGTACTGAGAAGCCTCTCTTCTGTGAATCCAATGTGAAGTTTTTAAAGGAGAAATTTTAAAAACTAGTAGCTTCATTAAAAGGAGGGGGCATCAACAACTCTTTCGGTGTTGGAATGCAGTCTTTATTTTAGTTCATTATGAGCCTTTCTTTTCTTGAGACTTGTAGAGCTAGAATGGTGATCTGTGACAGGGAGCCAAACCACCAGATTAAAATACTAAATACACTCCTATTTAATTTTAACCTAATTGGTTTTTGTGAAACGGATGTCATGTAGGCTCCTGAATTGCAAGACAGTTGCTTCATTTAAAGGGCAAAACCTGTATTTGCTGAAGTATCATCTCTTGAAGAAAATCTGCTTGCTGAACGGCTGTGCAGTCAGTAATCCTTACCTTGCGCTCTGCTCCCACTGCTGTTCTTTCCCCTTATTCCCTTTCCTGCAGGGGTCTCGGACCCCCGCCTGAGCAGAGGCGTTGGCAGGGCAGCAGAGGAGGGAGGCACTGGTCAGAGGCAGATCAGGAGGTGGCTCTCCTTGATGTGGCCTTTGTGCTTCTTTTCTCCTTCCTCACAGAATAAAAACGGGTATTGCTGGAACTTTACTTCATGGTAGAAGCTTTCCACCCTGGTTTGTCAGTAACAGTCCAGACAAGGTGTTTCTAGTGTTGATGGTACCTTATTGTCTAGATTTGAGTATGTCTTTGACTCAAAGGAGGAAAAAAAAAAAAAAAAGGAAATGAGTGAAGATTACCATATAAGCAGCTGGATGTTAGTGCTCAGGTATTTTAGTATGTAGATATTTAAGGCAACCCTAAACAGGGTTACAGCAGTATACTGACACTGCCTGTGAGCGTCTGGTGTGTGACTGCTGCCTTCGCTGGTGGGGTTCCTGAAATTCTCTCCCTTGAAATTTCCCCCCATGAAATGGAAGGTGTGTAACCCAGGTCTTCTGAGAAAACACAATAAGTAACTGAATCATTTTCCTTTGAGGACAACTTCAAGTGTTTGCTCTGAGCCTCGATGTGTGTTATTTCTGATACTAAAAACAGCACTGCTTTTGCTCTTCCTGAAAACTCTGAACTCTAGCTTCAAAGTGAAAATACTTTGTTTGTATTTTAACTTCCTTTGGGGTTTATTGCCACTAATACTGGCAGTAGGGTGAAGTGTGAGTGTTATCAGAGACCAGCCTGCTCCTGGCCACCTCTCCTGCAAAGCCTGGTAAGGGGAGGAGCAGGAGATCTGGTTCAAAAGCTACAATACAGCATATGTGTATTTTGGTGATAGGACAGATGTTTTTGGAATATGGAAAAATACTTTATTGGGCATTAGTCTTTTATTTTTATCTGTGCTTTTTCTATTTTGACCTGTATTATTTCCCATTTCTCTGTATTTACAGAAAAACCCAGAGGAGGACAGCTCAGGGAAAACACTAAGTTGGGAACCAGGTCACTTGCTTTTAACCATCTACACTGTTCGCAGCATTGAGCAGCTTTTGCCTTTCTTCAACGTACTCAGCCAAGTTTTTAACAGCAAAGTCACAAGCAGATGTGTTGGACACTCAGGGAGCCCCGTCCTTTACCCCAACTGTTTTCCAAGCAAGGACATAAAAATGGAGACCCTCAAGACCTTCTCCAGCAAAGCAAGACAAAAGATAGAAGAAATGGTTGAGAAGGATTTTCTTGAAGGTGTCATAAAAACATGAACCAAACTGGTACTATTCAGCTTATGTGTAGTGTAACTATTTAAATGAAATACTGTATCTTTCCCAGTTGTATAGTATTCTTTTCTTACTTTGTATGTAATGAAATACTTAATGTTGTATTTAAGTTAAATATTTGTAAATAAGAGAAAAGTTCTGGATGTGGCCTGAATCAAGTTTAAATATCGGTGGCTCATATTGATTATGGTGCCTACTATTTACAGTACATGTTTTGTTGTCTTGAGTTCTGTCTTTAAAAAATCCTAAAAAAAATACAAGGTGCACATTTTTTCAATTTGTTCCAGTTTATTTTTGTCCTTTTTTTTTTTTGTTTTAAATCCATTGGAACTTGTGCTTATTTAGCAATCTGGAAAATGCCATTATGCCAGGAGTTAATACATGACTACAATGAAAAATACATTTGTCAGAGGTAGATACCCTGAACTGAAATATATGGAGAAGGATACTTGTGTATTTAAAACATTACATCCCATTGCCCCACTGCTGCACACTGTAGTGTGCGGTAGTAAGGGCCACAGAAGACAAACTCGTCTCTGTCCCTTCCCTCTTAAAAGTGATTATAAATACTATTACAGCAAATTGCTTTCTATGCAAGAGTTTAATTTCATAAAAGTATCTAATGATTAATATTATTGCAATCATATGTTATTATTTGCAAATGCTCTTTCATTATATTGCTTCCCCCTTGAACTGAGGGGAACTGAATGTCAAGACCAGTGCCAGCCTCTGCCTTGTACTGTTTGCCCACAGATGATTTGGTTGCTGTGGGAAGGTGGGGGCCATGTTTCTCGAGCAGCACAGTCACAACAGAGCTCGAGTCAAACGCAGCTACCCCAAGTGTGCTGAGGATGTGGGAGCTGGACTTCAGGCACAATGTGACAATAACCTGTGAAATATGCTAGGTGGGGGACAGAATTCCTTCTGGGCCTGACCAGGCCACTGACCATCAAGAAGTGAGTCACCTCTAAGTCACTTCAGCTTCAGAAGTCAGACAAACTCGGGGGGCAGGGCAGGGAGGAACATTCAGCAGCAAGAGCATCTCATTAAGAGGTAAGTTGCTAACAGAGGTAAAGAATAATAATATTCCGCTCAGTTGTGATTAATCCTTGCTACTCTCAGGAGTGGCTGGGTATGTTTACACTAGCAAATGGTAAAGAAAGTAATATTAAAAAAATAAGTCAAGTTATGAACTTTAACTGCAGTTGTACCATTCGTTATATAGGTTGGGGTGGTGTTCCTTTTCCACCAGCGAGGTGGTAAACAGCCAGGCTTACTTCATGGGCGAGGGCATCCGCATTCTCCTGTGGAATGTTTTAAAAGTTAGGTTGGTGTCAGCATGAAAAGGTTAAAGCAAATATGTGATATTAAGGCAAGTGTTTTCCTTCAAATGCTGTGTTCCCTATATTGCTCTGTCATCCTAAAGTATCTTCTGCCAGTGTGGTCGTGCTGGCAGGAAGAAGCAGGCAGGAGTATGTGGAGGGGCAAGACCAGGACCACTGTTTTTGCTGTCAACTTTAAGTTCACATGTGGACTAATTCTTAACAGCAGCCAAAGTGTTGTGATTTGGTTTTTTTATTTTACCTCTTAGGAAATCATGCAGTTATGGGCTGCTTTGGTAACTTTCTTCTGAACAATGAGTTCTCAGAAGGCTGATTTTCTTCTCAAAATCACCTAGTGTCAAATCTGCCTTTATAAACATTTAACTCTTAAATATAAATATTGAGAACATTAAACATCACTTTTATAACTAAAAGAAAATCCAAAGAGACTTTTTGTGATCACTAAGTTTTTTCCAAAGTTAGCGCGTGTTAAGTGTGACTAAATGATAAGTATGTAAACATACTTCTCCCACCATCACCTCAATGCTAAGCAGAACATAGTTTAACATAAACAAATCCACTTCACATACAAGTTGTTTAAGCTCTGACCTGTGTGTCTGCTTCAGCATATATTCTAACTACGTCTTCTGTTCCCGATGGACGAACAAACGCTCGTGACAATTTGTACTTCTTTACAAGCGCATCAATTTTCTCCTGTAGTCCTGGAGGTGTAACCGCACGCCTTTCTGCATCGGTTGTGTCAATAACTCGCCTGTCTGCAACCTGCAGCATCAGAAACAGCCAATTTATTTGTGTACTGCAGCTGTATGATGAGAGCAGAATGAAAAAGGTCACAGGTAAGACAGAACTTCAGGTTTTGATGTGTTGTGCTGCCTGAAGAAGAGCTCAGTCTGGGAGTTCCCTGCTTACATCCAACACTGGGATCCCTAGGATCCCTGCTTAGCTACTGCTCAGCGTGTATTAACCAAGTCCTGGTAGGACTTAGCTGCTTGGTTTGGAAAAAGGGTCAGTTCTGAACATGCCTTCTTGGTCAGCCTTTGAACTGAAGATGCAGCTCCTCTCAGTAGATCATAAAGCTTAAACTCTCTCCTCTGGTTAATTTAGAGTCGAGTCCAGTGTCAAATAGAATGCTACCAGGTGGGAGCCTGTTCTGCTCAAGGTCTTTCTCTGAATATTGGAGAAGATAAAGAAGTAAGAGCTTGAATATTTAAGTTATACTAAGTGGCACAGCAAGAAAAAATCCAGGTGCCCAGCAGGCAGGGGCCTTAGAAAAATAGGATTTTTCTACTTTGAAAGTTAAGAAATAAATTCTCAGTTAAAATTTGAACAATTTAGGTCAGGTTTTTCCATTTAACATAGTTGACTATTACTACGTCATTTGTATAAGTCATATTTTTGTTTCAGTCCATGTGAAATTGATCCTTCCTCTGGGTTGTTTCCTGGCTTGTTTGGCCTACTTCAGCCCTTTAATAGGCTGTTTCAGCTTTAAAATAAAGCTTGGCTAAACATATGCAGGCAAGAGATGCTCACAGCAGAGGCCAAAGAGACTGCTGTAACCTGAGCCAGTGTGGTGTGTAACTCACCTGAACTTTGAGCAGCCGATTGGGAAGGTCAGTGTAGACAGCATCCCACTGTTGCACTGTCAGACCTTTCAAAGCCAGGACCGCTTCAATAACCAACATGTCTGAGACAGCATCACCAACTGTCTGTTAACAGGAAGGGAAGAAACACTGCAGCAGTCAACAGTGAAGAAACAAAGGCAGGATATGATCAGTAAGCTTCCAGCTGAAGAGAGTGAAAATGCAGCCAGGCTGACTTGCCTCAGTCTAGGTAGCTGAGGGTGGGTGGATTTGGGGGGGGTGGGGGTGGCAGTTTTTTTTTCCTCCATACCATGCTGACCCTGTGGTAAGGAGAACAGCAGCATACAAGGGCAAATGCTAGTCCTCACCTCTCCTAGGGAGGACTGGTACCTCACCTTTATTCTGGGGTGCAGAACAAAGCTACTTAAAGCTGGCCTGTGAAGGACCATTTGGCACTGCCCCAGAAGAATAACATCTGTGCTAAGACAGGGAGTCCAAGGGCTCTGTGGACATAGGCACTGAACAGCCCCATCCTCCCATACCGCATAAGTGAGTGAAAAACATCAGATGAAGGATTACTTGCTGCTGAATCACGAACGAGTCATATCCTATCACTAGGTTCCCATGGTATCCCACTCCCCCTTTGGGTCCTGAAGCCAGAAGACTGTGCCAGATAAAAGCATTCTGCCTCCACTTGTGAGAAAGTGTTACATCTTTCTAAAGACGACTGTTCCTGCCCTTTTCTTCTTGGCCCTTCTATCATGGCATCCTATGTCCTGCTCCATCAGTCCCTGGCAGTAGCCTGACAGGTACTCACAAACAGGGTTAGCCCCATGACTGTCAACGTAGTGATTTGTTTCTCTCAGTTTTTACCTGATTAATCAGGTCAATCATGTTTTCAAGCACCTTTGCTGCGTCTCTTTTTTCATCATCTTTCTCCTCTTTTGCCATTTGTCTTATTTTAGTTTCAGCAGCTTTACTAAATAATACCTAGAATAAAAAGATGAGAGCTTGTCAAGATCTGCCTACTTCACGATATGTGCTGCAATGAGGAAAAAACTTTCACCGTTTAAGCCCAAATAACTATAATTAATGTTTGCTACTGTGAATTCCCATCCCCACATAAAACACAGAAGTTGCTGGCAATACTACGATAAAGACAGAAGGCGGAAACAAGTCTGCTCTCAAACAAGGAGAGAAGAGTCCTGTTTATCAATGTAAGCAGAAAGTGGAAGACCTCCTTTTGTACATATTGGCTGATCTTATGCATTACATGCTTATACTTACTGTGCCATGTCCGTTTGCCTCAAAATAAACACCAACATCAAACTCCTGGGCCTTGTGATGCAAGTGTTTCACGCCTGTTTTGACACAGTGCACAGGTACCTGCAGCCCAAGGATATGCAGAGAATGTAAATAGTGTTACAGACTCTCCTCCGCAGACTGGAACTGCAGGTGAAGTGCCAGGAGCTGAGCACCAGCCTGGGTAGACTGTAACAGACTAATCTCTGTTTCACAACTACTGACTCCCCAGAGCTAAAATTATCCGCTATTTCTAGAGACCCGATAAAAAAGATTTTATTTATTCAAGTGGAAGTAAAGGCTGATTTTTATTTTTTTTTAAATAAATAAACAAAACCCCAAACCAAGAAAAGTCTGATTCATTTTATGGTTTCAGGGAACATATCAGATTTCTATCCAAACTGAAGTAATACCTTAGCTCAAATTCCATAGTGAACAACATTTAGCCTGTTGCAGAAAATGAAACAGACAGTGTCAAAGTATCAAGGAGCCTTTACCGACTCACTTTGCAAAAGCCATAAAGTTCTCGACTTGTTCCAGAAGCAACAAGGGATCTTGTTTTGCCAAACTTTTTTTTTAAACTAGTAGAAGCTGACTAGAACTTTCTCAGCTTTACTCGTTTGTGTTTCCTTTACCACCAAGAATTTAGTTGCTACTGCAGGTTTGAAAGAGTAATTTATTTTAGCCTAGTTTAAGTTTTCCTAGCAATCATATTACAGTAGCATTTATCTTAAAAGTAGACAAATTTGCAGTAAACAACATTTGCAGAAAACTACCAGGAAAAAATGGAGGATACCTTCAGTGTTTCCTCAAGGTAGCGTGTTGAACTCCCATTGGCATATGCTGTTTGTACCACTGCCATCTTTAAGGTCTGTCCCACCTAAGCAAACCAAGAAGCAAAGTGCTTTACTGTCCGATAGGCACATAGGCAGATGAGTAGAATAAATGGAAGGATAATCACAATTATTAAACATACATTCTCCTACAGACACTTAAAACTCCTGGGGATCAAAGGAAGGTACCAGCTCACAGAGAACTTCTATATGTTTAAGACAAAGCAAATTCTGTTCAAGTCTCTCTGTATCGTGTTTTTGTGTGGCAGGTCTCCAAGCTTAGGCTTTCCAAACCTCTTTTTCAGATTCAGCAAGCTCAGTGCACTGGCTGGACACACAAGCAGTGAAGTCAAAGCCTCCAACGCAAAGCAAGCAAAGGCTCCTGGCAAGCACAAGTTCTCCTCACTGGCCAGCTTCTCTGTCACAGTGTAAGAAATGAGCTGGTCTCTAAGAAAACAAAGCCAGGATATCTTGTCTAGGTTTAATATCATAGACACCAAGTCTAAGAGGACTTCTGAAAGAGAAAAGCTTTTTCTCTCTAACCCCTGTGGAGAAAGGATGCTAGTGGGTTTGGAATGATGACATACAAACCCCTTCACTGCCACAACGAAGTTCTCATGCAAATCGAATACCCAGCCTTCATGAAGCTTTGCAAAAATGCTGAGGGAAGTACCGAACCCAAAATTAATGAAATATTAATGAAAGGTACCGAAACAAAGAGAATAGAACATCAGCACTTTGTACACTGAAACTGGAAAAGTTCTCTTTCATTAAGAAAAGGTTCCAGGTTAAAATATCAGTGCTCAGATTTTTATTTGGAGTGTGGAAGTCATACCCTTGTAAAAACAACATTTTGGCCATACCAGTGAGGTACAGGACTGATCTCTTTTTAAACTGGGTTCACTTTAGGTAGATGTAGAGAGACTGCATATGTACAAACTAACACAGCTTCCTCAGACTATTTTACACTTTACAGATTGAAGTGTCAGCATTCATTTCATACATTACAGTTACCTTGGCAAGAAGTTCTTTAAGGAAGATACTAATTAAAGTTGCTATTTTATCTCCATCGATTAAGTGAAAATGGCCAGTTGCGTCCTTATAATAATAAACAATTCTATCTGCATCGCCATCAAATGAGCAGCATCTCTCATTGGGTTTCATGTCTAGCCCTAGTGCACACAGAGTTACAAAAGCAAGTTAGAGACAGAAAAAGAGACAAAATGTTTAAATTAGTCCCACTGTGGATCTCATGCAGAAATTATCTCTGTGCAGACACATACACACACAAAACTAATGCTCTGAAACAGCCATTGCTTTTACTATGAGACTTGCAACTGGGAAGCTGTGTTGAATGGCAAGTGAAAAGTGCATACTCAGATCAAAAATATAAACATTGATATAAAAAATGCAGGTTCCCAGACATTTATTATGCTACATCTTCTCCCCAGATGTGTATGAAAATCGGTCCCAGAACTACTGTGTGTACTCACATCTCTAAATTTTGGAAAAAAGCGCTGAACGTCAGTTACAGCACACGGTGAAAAACCTTGCAGCAGAAGAACACCCACCCCTCTTCTCATGCCCTTAGTCACCACAGGGCATACCGGGTCGCACACGTCACCCACACACCGAGGCGAATCGCTTTTCCCCCACAGAGTGAGGCAGTGTTTGCCAAGTGACACCTGGGGGCCTGCCCAACACCTGGGCAGGAGTCTGAAGCAGCGAGTGACAGCTGGCTCACCTCGGTTGGACACGGGGCCACGGCACGCTGTGCACTCCTGGGCACGGAGGCAAACCACACTCAGGCAGGGGAGGGCTCCAGAGCCGCCCCACTGCGCACTCTTGGTATAACACTACTATGTACTTCACCCTCCAAGACACGTGGGAATTAACTATTTCTCACTTGCATCAAAAATGCTTTTCTTCAGCAAGTATTTCAGGCCTGCTTAATTTTATTCCGTTCCCACTTGACAGACCTGCAACTCCCCTTTGCTTCCTTTCACGCAGGAGACACACTTTCCTAATACGAGACAAGTGTGCACCCTCGTGCCAGCAAAGCCATCACTGAAGTGCAATTACAAAAGGAGGTGGCACGTAAATCCTACCATTGAAAAAACAGCCCCGCTCCAAAGCAACCATTGCCAAGACTTCTCAGAGCTGTACAAAAAAACATACAAGTGGATCTGCTGGCTATAAAATACCTCACTTTTAGTTTGCTTGATATTTGATTTATACAACAATGTATATAATGCATAAGGAGCTTAATGCCAAGAGAGAAATAGCTAGGAAGCAGCCACCACCTGACACAGCAATGCCATACAAAAATGAACTGCTCTTTTATTAAGGTACATCTTGCTTTTTTTTAAGGTGCCGGCCACATTAACCTCAGAGTCCATTTCTCAGAAACTGCAGTTGGCCGTTCCCTAGGCTGATCTGAGAGTCCATCAGGAACTCAGTAGGGAGCTCCAAAGGACGGGCCGTATCCTGTAACCCGTTCTTGGAAAAAAGCATTTTAGTACACAAGCAGACAGGAAAACTGGCCCACGTTGCTGACACCTCGTCCTCGTCCTACACCCCAAAACTTGCCTGTTTCTTCTCCTGCATGCCTACAGTGATACAGGACAATACATCCCACTGCCATTGAGGTCCTCAAGCCAAAGCATGAGGTAATGGCAACTGCAACATTTAACAGGTTGAGACTCCCCATGACTTTAAACCGGAAGCTGTTATGCTTAATAATTTAGATAAATCAGATCATTCATTTCAGTGAATGATTAGGAAACCACATGTTCTTTTCAGAGCGCATCCCTGCATGGAAACGACCACAGGGTCTTCCCTCAGCTCCAGTTAAAGCCAGGATCCAGATGTGACACACAAGCATCCACCCCTGGCAGGGACTGCCGCTGCGCTGCTCCCCTTTCTACATTTGTCCAGCTCGCACACAGTGTGGCAAGGTGGAAATGACACCGTACCTTGGAGTTCAGATTTGGCTAGCAGTTGCAGTGAGGGTGCAGTTGTCAAATGGAGAACCCAGTTTAGCCTCAAATAACCTAATATCCAAACTAGCCTGCTCTCCCAGTTCAAGGATTTCCTTCTATGCATTTTGCAGGAAATTGGTTGAATTCCTCACTGGTTTATGTCAATCAGTCAGTCTGCTGGCACTAAGCTGCTAATTATCCCAGCTCTTCCTCAGAAACCCAGAAAAGTGTCTGCAATCCCAACCCACAATGTAAATGTTCCTTGATAACACAAAGGGAAGTAAAGTAAATAACAGTAAGCCAGTCCTGACTGATCTTCGGACTCCACCAGCTTAACATTCAGACCGGATTGTCGAACATACTTCAGCCAGTCAGAGACACACTGTACTCCTCCAATTTAGACTAACATAAACTAGGGATGTGCCAAACCCAGCCCTACGATTCTCTCTTTTCCATTGTGCAAGCAGAACCATTCATGCAGTCACTTAGTAAGAAACAGGGAGCTCAGGTTATCCAAGGACGATACGCCATTGCTAGACCCTGCGCTTTCAGACATGGAGAGGAGGTAAAAGGACATAAAATTACTGACTACATACCTCTAGGTGGTTTCTGGTGAACTTTCACAAAATCTGCACCACATAAGTGATTGAGTTTCTCCTTGGTTCCATCATTATACAGGTGAATTAGCACCTCCTTTGGAAAGTAGGGCTCCATTTCTGATAGTTTCAGGGCTCCTATGCCATTGGCACAGTCAATCTTCAGATGCCTCTGACTCTCTCCAGAGCTGGGAGACTTAGCACAAGGGAAGAAGAGGCGAAGTGAACTCATACCTGAGTGACACCACACCTAGAGGCATGCTGAATTGGAAACTCCAGGCCCAAACAGGCTAACAAACACAAGATAATGATTTTGTACATTTGCATAAAGAAGACAACAACCAGTATTCACCTGTTTTATCAGTTCCGTAAAAGCTTTGGATAGTTTTTCGTAATAACCTTCCAGCGTTGCTTTCCCATACTGCCCTTGGGTGTTTTGACAGCAGACCATGTAATGTAGCTGTGGTGTTGTCACCAGACCATAATCTAACATAAAATAAAAGGCACAATATTCAGAATTAGAATACTAAATTAATTCCTCCTTAAAAGTTGTACAGTATTTGCTATTCTACAATAAACAGACAAATCCAGTGCAGAAAACCCATATGAAATTTTTCAAGTTCTGTTACAAACAGATGAAACCCCCCGCCTTGCATTAAAGCCATACAACTACCCTGAAAGAAGATTGTTACAAGCCAAAATAGAAATGGTGTCCGGGCTACTGCTTTAGGTCTACATAACAGAGTCACATTTACATAAAAACTTGAAATCAGACTAGAATTGCAAAAGTTTAACATACCGTGGTACTGACCACCTAGAACGGAGATACCATCTATTACTGACTGTGAAAGTGTCTCACTGCTTGGCCTGGAAAACAACAAATACAACTGATAACCTTTGCAGAAGACATTTAGGTATGGACTTGGGAAGGAAGCACACGTGAAAGAAGACTACAAGCTTCCTGCCAGTAGATTTAGGTTCAATATGAAGAAATCCATACCTTTTTCTATCATAGGCACCACCCAACAAAGAAGTTTGAAAGCCACCACCCCAGAGAATTGCAAAGACAAGTAAACTGCTGAACACACGTGGATGTCACACAGTACCCACAAAAAAAAAAAAAAAAACAAACCACGAAACGAACCCACAATAATGCATCCTGTTCAGAAACAGTGCTTGGAAGTTCTCATAACTATCAGGGAAGCTAATATAGGAATAGCACTGGAAAACTTTTGTTTATTGACATAATCATAAATTAACAGGTAGCATACTAGGCATAAAAAAAAAGCATAATCTGGCTGTGGAGGGCTAAACATCCAAAAGCACCCATGAACAAAGTATTGGCACCTTCATAAAAGCAGCATATACCTACAACATTTTGTAATTACCTGGTGTCTCTACCAATAAAAACTGAACCATCTTTGTGCTGGTTCACTGCTGCTTTTTGGCAAATCTCAGTTATTATTTTCTGTAATTCTTGCTCCTCTGCATTTGCTAGTTGTGTGGCATATTCTTCCCAGGAAGGATGCAGCATTTCTCCAAGAGGATCAACCAGCTTTACGCCATTATCTTCCTTAGAAGAAAAAAGAACAGAAGATAGTAAGCCTAGAAGTAGTCAACTTAATAAAATC
Organism: Burhinus oedicnemus; assembly: GCA_008921705.1. NCBI lineage: Eukaryota > Metazoa > Chordata > Aves > Charadriiformes > Burhinidae > Burhinus > Burhinus oedicnemus. Next base: position 295,392 of record VFFE01007130.1, on the reverse strand, counting down.
TCTTTGAATACAGCTGACACATGGTTCAATCACATTGCTTCTTCAAATGTGGAGCATTTCTGGGAAGCAATAGCTTAGCTGTTTATTTAAACCTCCAACAAGCCCAAAAAAGTAACATAACCAGCATATTAAGTAACTGACTTTTCCCCCCTTATAATTTTTGGCATGAAATTCATTCAACATTAAAATGACATACGGGAAGATTCTAATAACCTGGAATGCTCCACAGCACCAGAAATCTAAATGCCTGTTTTGTAATTGCTACACCTCTTTATTTTTTAAACTTGCAGATTTTGCTCAAAGGTTCATCTCTTCTCAAGGGTACTCCTGGCTTGCCAACATTACAAATTTCCTACATTACAGCATTTCCACTTGAGAGAAAAGGACGCTTGTGTGTACAGGGAAAAATAACTTCAAACATGCCAGAGATCATATTTACAGGGAGTAGGCCAAACACATGCTTTAAGCTGGTCCAAGTGCCTTCAGGATCTGGTCTCTTGGTACCATGAAAAGCTTTGATTCCACCAGACTGAACACATCTACTTTCTTTTTAAGGAAAAGATTGTTCTTACTTCAGGATTGTGAGATGCTGTAACCATGATGCCAATAGTAGATACCACAGCTTTGGACCTGAGAACTGCCAGCAAGCCCATGCGGAACATGACATGATCAAGCTGTTCGGCCTTGCTGCGAAATCCAGCAGTGCCATACTGAAGAGTAAGTCCAGCAGGTTTAGGATGCAATGCCGAGTATTTTTTAAGGGCTTCAGAATCCATTTCTAGAGAAGGAAGTAACACAGATGCAAGCGAGAGAAGTCAAGTCACTATAATTAGTTTCACATTTTGCACTTTGTTTAATTTTGAAGCCCACAGGTATCTTAAACTGTTCACATCAAAACCCTTGGTGGGACTGCGAGGGGGACCACCACCAGAGCAATCCATGAAGCAGCCTCTACATTCCCAGTACAGCACTAGACAAACTGAGCTCCACCAGATTTCACCAGATCACGAAGGGATGACGCGATTTAGGTGAGGACAACCACCATTCTCCACCGGCTGGATCCAGGGATCCTAACAAAGTTATTGCAAAGGGCTGGCCATTTCTCACTGTAACATTGGTCACTCAGTGCACTCGGCCACGACTCCATACATCAACTTTTGAGTTCAAAAGCAGCCTGGGAAACCCCCAGCAGCGTCACCTGGATGTTTTACTCGGACGGCGGCTCTGCTAAGCACCTCTGTGCCGACCCACCCCACGCCTCAGGCAACCTGAGGCGCAGACAGCCGTTGGGCTGGGGAGGGTCGGCCAGCCGGAGGCACACCGCCACAAACGGCTCCGGCAGCCGCCTCCCTGCACGCCTGAGGGCCCACCCAGCACTGCCACCCGGGCCCACTCGCGAGGGACCGGAGCCCCACTCGGGACAGCTCACCGTCCGCCCGCCGCCGCCGCCGCCACCGCGCTCCCCTTCCGGAGCCGGCGCGGCCGCGCCCCCGAGCGGCGCCCGCCCAGTGGCCACGCCCACTGTCAGTCAGAGCCGGGGGGCGGGGTTGGAGCCAAAGGCCGGCCCCAAGCCCGAGGGCGCATGCGCGCTCCTCTCCCGCTCACCCGGGGCTGGCGCCACGTCCGTTTAACGGCCGCGCTCCGGCTGAGGTGGCGGCGCTAGGTCGAGGGCTGTCTGCCGCTTGCCCTCGCCTCGGCGGCTTCCTCACCGGGGAGGCGGCATGAAGAGAGGTGTCGCCTGCGCTCCGGCTGGCGGCTGCTCTCTGCCGTGGCGGTTGGCAGCCCTGCGGGCCAGGTGAGGCTGCCGGCGCGCATGCGCGGCCCGGCGGTGGGGGCCGCTGGCAGGCCGTGGTGCCCCATCCCCTTCGCCTCTCCCTCCGTGGCGCAGGCTCCTTTCTCTAGCTTGGCTGTGGAGCACGCCTGCGAGGGGAACTAATTCTAAGCGTTTTGTACCCAGCTGTATTTAATGCAAGTTCTGTCGTTAATAAATAGTGGGGTTTCGCGGCGGAGGCCGGCTTGTTCGGTTGCACGGCGTGCTGCTAAACCTCACCGAGTGTTAAACCCCGGGGTTTGCCTCCGGGCCCCGTTCCAGGTGTGCGTGGAGGGCAGCGCAATGGCTGTCGCAGTGAAAGAATGCCTGGAGCTCCAGCTGCTGGAAGTGGAAATGCTGCTTTCAATGTTTCCCAAAAAAGGTGAAATGAATCTGGATGAGGACGCTGTGCCCGGTGTGCGACACTACCTGAGAAACACTGATGGAGCTCTGCCCCCACGGCTTGAATTTTCAATTGCTGTTGATGTAGGGGAGGCAAAGGTGAGAAATTCCACATAAATGTCTTCACACGTGTTTTTTTCATTACTCCCAGTGCAGGCACTCAAAAACTCTGCACTGATAAAAAGGGGCAAACTCCCTAATTTCTATTTGCTCTTTCAAAAGTCAAGATTAACAAAAACCTCTTGTTTTTAAGTATTTATTTGACTCTTAATTTGATTTGGGCAAGAAAGGCTAATAGAATCACTGATAGGAATGGACAGCCAACATCAGCGGTACACACAGCGTTCACAAGGGCTTAGCTGGGGTTGTACTTACAGGCATGTTTGTTTACTGGTTTACAGAGAGTTGTGTTACAAAGGCAATGCTCCCCTCATGGGAATACATATGTTGGACTTTACATTATTGTAGCAAAACTGCCTTATTATTTCTCACTTCCACCCCTTGCCACGTGTACTAACATTCATTGATCTGTGTTTGAAATACACTGATGTAAAAATAGCCCCAGATGGCAGAATACTATTAAGAAGAGTCACACAAACACTAAAACAAAACCAGGCTATGAACTGCAATACAAACCCCAGAACTTAGAGTATAAGGAGTTCCAATAGTTTATCCAATTGAAGAAGAGGTTATGTATGACAACTAAGTGATACAAATACTTGCATAGAGAACATAGCCATTAGCACAGGTCTGACTATATAATAATGCAATGACTGGAAATTGAAAACTGACAAACTCAACGTAGAAGTATGTGCATTTTCCTAGGAATAAGGGTAATTAAACATTAGAACAATTTACTGGGTAACAAGGTGGCCTCATCATTATTTGGACACTTACGTACATCCTTAGGTATATTTCTAAAATGCATGCCTTCACCAACCTTTAGAGAGTTTTATGAACTGCGTAGGGAGGGCTTCTGCAGAAAGGATTTCTTTCCATGACAGATTGTCAAGAAACTTGGAAAGATAATTAGTTATTTCACGATTCACTTCTCTCTACAGGACTAATAATTTGATTGTGCACTGTAGTGAAAGTCTCCTAATACTATACAAGGGCCTCAAGCACTGAGGCACATGAATCCTCTCCTACTCTTGGACCAGAGGCAGGATTCAGTTTCCAAAGAACTGAGGTGCTCCATGTTAAGACACTGTAGGAATAATTGAGAGAAATTCAACAGCCTGTGGTTTGTAGGAGATCAGGCAACATAATCTAGAGGTTTCCCCAGCCTAAAATGCATGTAAATCTTCTTATCCCCTATAATCCTGAGAATGCTTCCTCTGTTAGGGTGACTACTTGCTTAAAATAATAATAATGCCTCTATATACAATATGTACGATCATAAACACTGTTCTGTATAACTCTTGGTCTTATTTTCCTGGGGCAGATCCAGCAACTGGGCTGAGTTCGGTGATTAGATGTGCATTTGGTACGGGACAAGATTCTCAAAAGCCACTTGCCCCTTGACTCTGACAGACTGGTAATTTGTCACTGCAGCAACACTGAGCACGTACTGAGAACATGCAATAGAAATATCCCTAGAGGGTAACTGTGTACCTTCTTTCAAGCGAACAAAAGGAAAGTGAAAGAAATAATTCCAGTCTTTAGGATGTTGCCGTCTTAGTTATATCTCCCCATAATCTGCCTTCGACAGGGAAGAAGAGTCTAGTATGTCTTTCAGTAGCTGCAGAATTCATTTTTGTGTGTGTGTGTGTGTGTGTTCTGTTTTTAAGGTAAAAGTGGAATTGCAGGTACTGCTACCTCATATGTATCCTCATGTAGCTCCTCAGCTTTTTGCAAGATCAAATGCACTGCATAGACAGCAACAGCTGCAGCTCAACAGTGATCTTGCTTCTCACATCAGCTCTTTGGATTCAGGTGAACTGTGTGTATTTGAAGCTGTGCAATGGGTGAAAGACAACAGCCTGCCTTACCTGGAAAACAGTAAGATCTCTTCTGAAAGTGCTTCAAAAGCAGTCATAGTTAAAGAAACATTCCATCGCATGTGGATCTACAGCCATCATATATACAGGCAGGAATTGAGGAAAAAGATTTTTGACTGTGCAAAGAAGTTAAATCTGACTGGCTTCTGCCTAACAGGGAAACCTGGTGTCATCTGTGTGGAGGGACTCAGAGAAAACTGTGAAGAGTTTTGGCGTGTTATTAGGTATCCCAACTGGAAGCATATTTCATGCAAGCACGTGGAGAACATAGAAACTGAGAGAGGCATTGACAATCTTCGTCTCTTTCGTAGTTTTGAAGACCTGCAGTTTCAGGCACATGGTGATTATGGCCTGAGGAATGACTATCACATGGATCTTGGCCAATTCCTAGAATTCCTGAAACAACATCAAAGTGGACATATTTTTCAGATTTTATTTGGTGTTGAAGGCAAACTTTCAGACAAATAAGAGAAACTGTAAGGAGTTCTAATTTTGGACAGCAAGAGATGACGCTAACATTGAAATATTGTGCCTTATAGCTACTGTGAAAAGGAAAACTGTTTAATATACAAGATGAATGGTTCAAGTAGTTAATCTAAGCTTCTGTTCTGAATTGCCGCATATTTTTGAGAGGTGTTTACTTATTTTCTGAGACCCTAAAACTAGCATTTGTCACTATGAGCCATGCCTCAAAGTGCTTGCAAGGTGATAAAAATCCCACACTGTAGTGTCGTGAATCACACACTTCTGTCTCCTCATTTATGCTGTGTTGTCTCTTACTAAGCTGAGGTGCAGCCCTGTAGTTAACTTCTGCATACAGTTGTGGGGATATCAAAGTGGCTGCAGTTACAGATCAACATGGTTTCCAACACAAAAGCATACCCGGCTCAAGGAAATCTCACCACTCGTGCATGCAGTGTCTTTTACTGCTCCATAAAGCATCTGCTGTCACTTCATTCAGCTAATTCCTGCTTGACCAACCTGATCTCCTTTTATGACCAGGTGACCCGCCTGGTGGACGAAGGAAAGGCTGTGGATGTTGTCTACTTGGACTTTAGTAAGGCCTTTGACACAGTCTCCCACAGCATTCTGCTAGAGAAGCTGGCAGCCCGTGGCTTAGACAGGTGTACTCTTCGCTGGGTTAAAAACTGGCTGGATGGCCGAGCCCAGAGAGTTGTGGTGAATGGCGTTAAATCCAGCTGGCGGCAGGTCTCAAGCGGTGTTCCTCAGGGCTCAGTTTTGGGGCTGGCCTTGTTTAATATCTTTATTGATAATCTGGATGAGGGGATTGAGTGCACCCTCAGTAAGTTTGCAGATGACACCAAATTAAGCGGGAGTGTTGATCTGCTTGAGAGTAGGAAGGCTCTGCAGAGAGATCTGGACAGACTGGATCGATGGGCTGAAGCCAGTTCCATGAGGTTTAACAAGGCCAAGTGCCGGGTCCTGTACTTGGGTCGCAACAACCCCAGGCAACGCTACAGGCTTGGGGAGGAGTGGCTGGAAAGCTGCCTGGCAGAAAAGGATCTGGGGGTCCTGGTGGACAGCCAGCTGAACATGAGCCAGCAGTGCGCCCAGGTAGCCAAGAAGGCCAACGGTATCTTGGTCTTTATCAAGAACAGTGTGGCCAGCAGGACTGGGGAAGTGATCGTGCCCCTGTACTCAGTGCTGGTGAGGCCGCAGCTTGAGTACTGTGTTCAGTTTTGGGCGCCACAGTATAGGAGGGACATTGAGGTGCTGGAGCATGTCCAGAGGAGGGCAACAAAGCTGGTGAGGGGTCTGGAGAACATGTCTTATGAGGAGCGGCCGAGGGAGTTAGGATTGTTTAGTCTGGAGAAGGTTGAGGGGAGACCTTATTGCTCTCTACAACTACCTGAATGGAGGTTGTAGGGAGATGGGCGCTGTTGATAGGACAAGAGGAAATGGGTTCAAGTTGTGCCAAGGGACATTTAGACTGGATATTAGGAAAAAAATTTTCACGGGAAGAGTTATCAAACATTGGAACAGGCTGCCCAGGGAGGTGGTTGAGTCACCATCCCTAGATGTGTTTAAAAGTCATGTAGATGTGGAGCTTAAAAACATGGTTTAGTGGCAGACCTGGTAGAGTCGAGTCAATGGTTGGACTGGATGATCTTAAAGGTCTTTTCCAACCTAAATGATTCTATGATTCTAATCCATGAAATGGAAAGGCTTGTGTCCAGCCACAGGACCAAGCTTTGCTTTTAAATAAAGGGCAGGGGGAAGGAGAAAGAGGCCCAACATCACCTGTCCCCTTGTATGCTTTGTGTAGTACCTGTACAGTTATATTGCTAATACCACCATTTTCGCAATCTCTTCATATCGTCTCATTACGGTCTGGTTATGTTAACAGTAATTTTTCAGCTGCTCAACTCATGGCATTTTATATTTACATTGGTAGGCCAAGCACCTTGGAATGAAAGTGTGTAAAGAGACGAAGTTTAGTGTTTCCTCCGTTTTCCCCCTACATTACATAAGGAAATATATGTAAAATATAGAAAAATGAAAAACCTATGTATTATATATTAAATAAAAATACATATAACTTTACCAGTATTTCCTATGTCAAATTAGTACTGAGAGACAATTTTTCAGCAGCTTGTAACAGGAAATGGCTCATTAGGCAACGCTTTCCTAGAGGGTAGTGTGCTGAGTGTGTATTTAGATAGTGAATTGCAATTCAGTCTTCCAGTTTATAATGGATTATCATATTTAAATGTCATCAATGTAATATGTAGATGAAGAATGCTACTGAAAAGTCCCCAGTAGCTGTGCCCTAAAGAACCAGCATTACCACCTTCTACTTCATCACTGAGCACCGTAATATGAAAATTGGTACTGAGCAATGAAAGCAGACTTACTGTTGAGCTATAGACAGCTGGCTGTTCAAATCTAAAAACCAGGCCATTTCAACAGCAGCTATTTAAAGACTGTGTTTCAGTACACTTAGCTGCTGACTACAAAAATAACAGATACTATTTTATTTCAAATAAAACACAAGGGAGTCTTTTAATACTTTTCTCATATAGCAATATCTTGAAATACAGAGGATGGCAGTATTTCTGATGATTAACGTACACTTCTTTGCTGTGGTAAGTATATTGTTTGTATGATCATAACTTTGGCCAAAAGCACAGTAAGGCAAAAAAATGTTTCCAGGTTCCCATTATGCAATGAGGGAGAAAGTGCCCCTCCTTTTTGTGAATTCAGGACCTGCAGTCTGCAGCTGTAGCAGAGCTGAGGTGCTGGACAAATAAAATTAATTTTTGGTTTTGTAATCTCTATAGCATGACAGTAGAAAAAAATATTCAAGTACACTTTGTTTCCAGAACTGTCTGGAAAGTATGTTACATTTTTCTTGGAGTGGTAATTCTGTAACGACTAGTAATTCTATGAGGGTTTTTTTAGAACATTGATGTATGAGTGCAGATTCCACACAATCATGACGCAAAACAATTTGCATTCAGTCGTGTTGGGAAGTTGCCAAATGATAAACTTTTTCCTTTAAAGTAGTGAAACAAACTGGTTTAGAAATAGGCCTTATCCATGAGATTTCAAGCAGAAGGAAATGGGAAAGGCAGCAGTGCCATAGGTCAGAAAGTCTGTGCAGGAGGATGGTCAAACAATTTGGAATTAAAGCTGTCTAAATCTTTATTCTGAGCACAAGCTTTGTTCATTCATTTTTTCTAAAGGAAGAAACAGCTGATAGTACAATCCAATCGTGTATCCTCCTAAGGAAGAACACAGACTCATGAGTTTTATTTCTGGAAATGTTAATTATGAATCCAGAATAATGCAGGTTGTGAGTAGTATCCCTGGATGCTTCTGGTGAGGTTTGCCGAGGGAATCACTTTTTTTGTAGAAGAATAAGGGTCACTGTCAGGTATCACTTTTGATGACTGGTTGACAGACAAGTAAGAATACATCTTCAGTTGAAATTAGTGTGTAGATGAATATATTCAGCACGCTGAATTACCAAAGAAGTTGCAAAAACTATCTTAAAGACCATACTGAAGAAATTGAGCTAACCAGATCATTCAAATAGTAGTAAGCAGGAGAAATAATCAGTAAGTACCAAAGAATTAATAAAATGTGTTTGCTGCCCCCATAATGATAGACTGTCTTCCCCATAATAATTATTAATTTAGTAGACCTCAGCTGGCTGATTTGGGAGTTTGTTACAAAGAATAATACTTTATCACATATGATGTGTGTTTAAAAATACATTGGCCTCAAATACTACAGGAATCCATTAGGTTTAATGCATAAAAAACCTACCACTATCCAGATAACTGATATTTATAAGAAAATACTTAGTAAAAAACAAGCCTCTGCATAACTTTTTGATACTCCCTTTTTGTCAAGAACACTGAGTCCAAGCACTTCCATGAACTTCAGGCCAAACAATTGCAGTGTATCAAAATGGCAGTTATCTTGGTGGAGGAATGAAATCTTGGATCGTTTACAGGACTTCAGCTTAGCTAAGCAATGTTAAAATACTCTAATTAGATATGAACAAAAGGTTCTGCAGGTTCAGTTCTTGCTAGAAAATTTTCATTACTCCACACAGGAGTGACCAATAAGGCTTTTCTTGGGAGGAAAATATTCTATCCTTAGTGTTGTTTAAAGTTTTGTTTTTTTTTTTTTTTTTTAAATAATAGCTTGACAATTTATGCAAATTGCATTGTGACCTGTAATGGATTAAACAGTCATTGTATTCATTTCTTAATTTTCCATGGTACTATTTGTCTGCTTAAGTTCTCATTGGCATTTGTGACAAAACTCTCAAGATACAACTACCTATTTTGATAACAAAAACATCTGTTAAACTATACTGTAGGGTAGCTCAATTAAAATAACAATCAAAATAACCAAACAACACGGATATATTTCTCAGATTAATTTTTATTTCCTGATGTATAATTAATGTGATTTCTTGATCAGAGTTTCTAACCAAATATTACAATTTAGAAAAAGTTTCCTGCATCTTAAAAAATTAGCTATTCTTAGGCTTCTTAGGCAGAAATGTTCTGAATATTTTAATGCTTTTTAACTGCTGCTAGTTTGTTCATTCTTCATTAAATATTTACAGTTTCACTTTCATGGCTTCTTCAGGCCAGGTGTAGGAGTCAGCCACAAAGCTGTTATAATCAGTACTGTAAACCTGAGAGCGGATGAAGGCTTCTAGATCCTTGGGCTGAGGATAGGTGGACGCAGTGTTATTCCTGTAGGCTTCTTCTGCAATCTAGAAAGATGCATTAAATCCTAATTAATGCTGATGAACTATTTGGGTACATTTAACAGGATTTAAAAGTAGGAATTAGTTCAAAATCAAGATAAGACTTCATCTTCTCCGGTGCTGAAAGTCACCTGTATTCACACTGGATCCGGGCTAGTACACAGCAAATAAGACTAGGAACAGGATAATGTTTGCGTTTAAGTGAGCCTGACTCATGCTACTTTTGAACAGGATTACGTGTCTTTGGTGTTAGAAATACAGTGCTCCTCCTCAGCCAGTAATATCTTGGCTTTTATTGTGCAGCGGTAGGTAACATATTCCACAACCCACAAACACTCAGATACAATTTCTGCTTTTCCATCATCAGGTTACCCTGGTTTACCATCTTCTCCAAAGCACTGTAAGAAAAGCATGATTTGTTCAAAGCCTCCGTGCTCCCTGCATATTAGAGAAGTTTATTATTTGCCATAGTTTGATAATATATTTCTCCAAGGTAAACTCACTCGAAAAAATTAGTCCTACACAGTGCGCAGGTTTAATTCTAGAGATGGTTGGGGGAAATAGGAATATTTGCTTGCCTTTTCCTCACCCAGACCATAACTAAGTGAATCAATTATGGATCACAAGTATAGCTGCGACAAAAAAGAAATTTAGGAGGGGTTGGAGCCCACTCAACACATCACAGTAGCCTCTCACATCTGAAGAACACCTCCTTGAGAAATGCGTATCTTTAGACTGGACATTCATCTATGAAACAAAGGAATTTTGACAGACTGGTTTTAGGCAGGAGCACTGCGTAGGAAGCAGATCTGCTTCAAACAGTATTTGGCAGACAGACAGACGCTCCTTCTTTGAATAAAGGAAGAGGGTCTCCTTCCTGCTCTCCATAGCTCTCGCTTTAAAACATAAATGTTTTAGCTTGGCAAGAAGCTGAGACCCCAAGTTACCGTATTTAGATTCCTTTCTAGGATTAATCTGAAGCTCAACCTGATTTGACTGAGAAGCGCTTCAGGTGTTTATGTAAGAGTCCAACTTCAGGTCTGTGCACATAATTATCACAGTTGAATAAGGTCTGAATTTACACCCCGCATTTGGTATTCCAAAAAATGTTGAGAGTATTCTTCCCCTGGAAAAGACAGAGGCCATCACTAAACCTCTTGGGCTGTATAAGCCAGAATAGGTATTTGCAGGAATAAAGGTTCAACAGAGATCAGGCAGAACGAGTCGTTTTCCTTTTTTGTATTTTATATAACACACACAAGTAGAGGAGAAATTTCTATCGCTGTGTTTCTGCCAAACACACAGGCAGTTTGATTTCGCCTGAGGAATCTCGGTAACATTTTGACATCTACAGAACAGAGTTATTACTTCCCTAAGAAGATGTGAACTGTGAGGTGGATTTTTTTTAAATATACAGAATGAGTGAAGCTAGGGGAACTGTTGCATGCCTGAGGGCTCCTTGTTATTCTTTCAAAAGAATATGCAGTAAGTGGAATTACTCACAGTAAGGTGACCAAGACAAACTAATAATTGGAGTAAAAAAGGTCACAGACCAGCAAAATAACCTCCCAAAATGCTGAATGCCACACACCCCCAAAAAAAAAACCAAAACCAAAAACCAAACCCAGAACAAGGGAGGAACTAGCATAAATACATTATTTGAAAGTCACCTTCTCTCCAGGGCAGCCAAATTTCTTGGGAAATTGTAGGTTTAGGTCAGTTACTGAAAATCCATCTGTATCAGCTCTGTATTTGCCAGTTGTCCTGGTTTGAGGTAAAACAGGACCAATTTTCTTCAGTAACTTTTCTTTTTAGCTAGGCCTCTTCTAACTGCTGAAATTAACAGCATGTTGTGCAGAAAACTGTTCGCTCTCAGAGTGATAAGACCCATGTTTATAGCTGAGGCCAAGGAACGGTATGCAGAGAGGCTCTTGCTTATACTTATTGCTATAACAACCAAGGCCAGCCAAATTTGTTACTTGCCCCGTTGGAGGGTCGGAAGCGGAAAAGCGTAGAGG
>VFFE01007130.1:266862-283883 GCA_008921705.1 Burhinus oedicnemus | reverse complement strand
GAGTTAGGGGATGGAAACCTTTCGGGCTGTTTCGATACGGATTGTTACCTTCTTAAGATCATAACTTTGTTGTCGGTTTTCCTGAATGTGCTTTTGGGGTGGTTTTTTATGAAACATCGGTGCAGGATTAGCTATAGGGTCGCATGCGTTGCTGCCACTCAAACCCCAGCAGCCAACCCTCAGCCTGCCCCGGCACCGGCTGCCTTCCGTAGTGTGGCGGTGCAGACCGTACCGTCTGTCCTCCCACCTGTACCGGCAAAACCCACTCCGCAGCCTGCAGAAAAGGCCACGTCACCGCCGTCTGCACCGGCACCAGCTGCCCCCCCCACTGCAGCGGCACAGGTTACAGCGCCGCCCGTCCCGGCGAAAGTCACTCCGCAGCCCGCAGCGGAAACCACGCCGCCGCCGCCCGTACCGGCACCCACTGCCCTCCTCAGTGTAGTGGGTCTTAACTCTTAAGTCTCTTTTTCTCTCTCTCTCTTGCCTCCCGAGCGGAGCAGGAGAGAGAGAGCATCTGTCGTTCCACCGGATTGGGCCAATTTGGCCCAAACCACGACACCAGTAAAAACCAACCAGCTGAACAACCCCTGACCCAGACCCAAACCTGAGCCATAAACAAAAAGCATCTCCTGTAGTTAGTTACTCTGATAGGCCAGAGTAAGGATGGGAACAAATGGGAATAGTGCCTGGACAAAGGGTGACACTCTCTTGACAGGCAACTGATCATCATGAAGGGCCAAAAGCCTTCAGCTGTGCAGCTCACCTGACTGTATGCCTGGGGACCTGCTCCTACACTGGTGGACAGTACAGTTTGGGCTCTACAGACATAAACACTTGCTATAGTTCCATATCTTGCCTTCTTGTATTTGGATTACATTTACATTTATGAATTTAAATTTAATTTTGAAACTGCTACTTGTCCAAGATTGATTGACGTAAACCAACTTCAACTTGTGTGAAGGTGTGTTAGTTGATCAAAGCAAATGCTCAATTACGTAGAGAGCGTGGGAAGAAAAGAAGCCACGAAAGACTGAAATAACTTACCCTCACAGCAATTTTCAGCGACACGTGCTGAATAGTGACTAACGGAGGGTACAGACGACCTTCCTGTAAATTCTCCTCTGAAACTTGCTGAGCTATTACCTAGAAATAAAGCAGACATGTTTAGCTTGAAATGCAGATGCAGCTGTAGCTTTATTAGGGAGTGATCGACTCTTACGCAAAGAAATGGTTCTGCTTTGGCAAATCACTCAGATACTGCTTAATCCACTGAGGCAGCGTTTTTTACAACCAGCCTTATCATTAGGAGTAGCTACACAAGAGCTACAAATTTAGGGAGTTAGGCCCTTTTCTCACTCAGACAATAAGACTTATTCAAGTCTTGAGTTAAGTCCATGACACACATAAACTAGCAAATAGTTCACTGTGAGGTATCAATTCCAGCCATCAATTGTAGCTGGGTCAAAGACTTCTAAAATTAAAGAAGCACCTGTTATTCTGACAGTTGTCAAGTCATCCTGTGCAGAGAACGGAGCTGAATCCCTTAGGTGTAAAATGCTTTGAATAAAATTACCGGTGGCTGAGTGGGTTTGTTGTGTGTCCAGCTCACACATCTGGCCCGTATGAGAGTATAAAACTAAGTATGGTCAACCACAGAGCAAAGTAAAATAAAAGTAAGATTATCCAGGGTCTTTTAAAGCCCTGCTGGTCACCGCAAGTCAGGTTTAAAAACAGAAGGTCTAATGCTAAATTCTAGCTTGCTGGGATAGCGTTGCAAGAAAAAGTCTGTCCACTCCACTTGAAGGCTGCAGTGGGTCTCTCATCTCAACCATACCAAGTAACTAAAGAAATTATTTTGCTCTTTGCTTGATTTTTCACCAGACTGACCAGAGGAAATAAGGCATGACACAAAAGTTCTGATGCACGTCTGAGAGGAGCGCCTCCTCTATGTCCTGAATATTCTTGCTTGGTCTTCCTAGCAAGACTGGAAATGTTTTGTTGTCATCTCCAGCAATGAACAGATCAGGAAAGCACAGCAAGCTGGAGAAGTCATTTTTTACTGTTTATTTATTGGCCCTATGAAAAACCTTCTGTTACCATGAGGTGTGAGGACATTCTCCACAGAGTGAGGAGAGACACTGCTTGCGCTGTCTGCTTATGAGCCGAGTTCATGAACTCCCTCTATTCCTGCAACAGATACCTTTTAAGAAGCAAAGGGTCCTGGGGCTGCCTTTGGGTCTAATGATATTTCTGCTATCATTAGCTAAAATTTGTTTGTCATTTGGGGATCTGAAATAGAAAATCGCCTTTCAAGGATGATCCAGATTGGGATTTGCTGTGCCTAAGAATCAGCTGATGCCAGTTTGCTAACCTGTCTTCTACTTTGTAATCTCTTTGGTGTACTTCAAGGTTTCATCACTTTAGCTGCCCACCTTTGTACCTTCTAGGGAGCTGCTAGTTAAAACCAACTCCAAACATCTTCTAAGCAAACTAAGCACAAAATTAATATATTAAAAATCGTCTGACTTTATGCAGTTTTTAATAGCTACCTTCACTAACAGTTACTACTACATTTCTCAGAACAAATTATTAAAAAACATTAAGAGAGATTTGCATCAGCAGAATCCAAATTTCAAATTTCTCTATCTTGCTTTGGGACAGAAAGGAAATTACTCTGGGGAGGGGATGTCATTTGCCCTTTGAACAGCTGGGAACATGTAACAGTCACAAGGAAAGGAGGTTCTTTGTACAGTGCAAGCTCATACTTCTTAAATCTGTTACAGTTTATAAGCAGTTTCCATTGATATTTAGTACAATAGGCTTGCTCCTGGAGTGTATCCTTCCATTTAGTTTCATCCAAAAGGAAACCAGGGCCCTTCTCCTCACAAGACCATGCCACACTGTGCACCAAGGTGGAGTATGTAGGGACACCAGGGAGATGTGCTCCAGAAGACCATTCTGATGCAGAATAGAAGAGTAACGTAGACACACCCTCAGTGTTCCCATCAGGAGAAATGATACATTTTTGTGCAATTGCAGCTTGGATAACAAAAGGTTAGAACCAAATCACTGACCGATGCAGGAGTGTGATGATACTACTGCGTGATGTGACCTGTAGAGGTACTCTGTGCATGGAAGGAAAATTCTGGTCTGGACAGCATCTGGTGGAGCCATGAATCATAGAATGGTTTAGATTGGAAGGGACCTTAAAGATCATCTAGTTCCAACCCCTCTGCCATGGGCAGGGACACCTCCCACTAGACCTGGTTGCTCAAAGCCCCATCCAAGCTGGCCTTGAACACTTCCAGGGATGGGGCATCCACAACTTCCCTGCACAACCTGTTCCAGTGCCTCAGCACCCTTAGAGTGAAAAATTTATTCGTAATATCTATTCTATATCTACCCTTTTCCAGTTTGAAGCCATTACCTCTTGTCCTATCACTACATGCCCTTGTAAAAAGTCCCTCTCCAGCTTTCTTGTAGGTCCCCGCCAGATACTGAAAAGCTGCTATAAGGTCTCCCCGGAGCCTCCTCTTCTCCAGGCTGAACAACCCCAACTCTCTCAGCCTGTCTTCATAGGAGAGGTTTAACCCATCAAGAGGTTATGAAAACACCAGGGAATTCCAGGAAACACTATGAGATGAAGCTGATAACATGGCCCAAAGAGAAAGCAAGAAGTGCACTTTTGAGGGAACATACTAAGAAGATACTTAAAACAGAGCACAAACCGCTCCCTGCAGTTCCTGTTGCATGTGAGAAACAGAGCCTTCTGTATGTTGTTTGAAAACAACTAGGACTATGTTAGAAGAGGTGCCTGGCTACCATCAATTAATCCTTTCTGGCAGAAATAGGTAAATAGTTTGAATTAAAGAGCAAACACTGTAGTAACTCCAGGTTCAAAGAGAAACAATGTTCTCTTCTGCAATCTACCCAGCATGCTGGTAGGTGTAGCAAGTTTTTCCATTCCGAGCAGAAACGCTAACGAGCAACAAGAGATTATGCTCTTGTTGAGTATAACGAGTAAAAGAAAATTATTTGTTTACATTTCAACCTGATATTGAGAAATACGGCAGAGATAAAAGCCCACTAGGGGGAGCTAAGACAACGTAAAATCTAGTTTTTGCTTTCCATAATAGCAACTAGGTTATTTAAAAATGATACGCAGCCCTTTGATAAAACAAGATGTACATCTGAATGTGTAAAGAGGAGCTTACAACATGATATTTCTGCTCATTAACAGTTTAATGAGGCTCTGCAAGAAAGATGAAATCTGGAGAAATCAACAGCAAGTTGCTGTTAGTGTAATGCATCACTGAAAAAAAGGTTCGGGACTAGAGTACTTCTGTTTTGTGATGGGGTTGATAGAAAGCAAGCCACAAAACATACAGGCAGTGCTCTAAGTGGGAGACGTAGCAAGCTCAACTATATAGATGCCATGCTAGTCCTTCTGGCATACTCCTGTAACAGCATTAAAAACTATGCAAAAACCACAGAAACGGGCATTTTCAAAGAGAATGACAACTTCTTCATGCGGTCTCTGAAAAACACTCCTTGAGAACATCAGTTCAGTGGCAGGGGAAGAAATGATGAATCAACATTTGGAATTAGTAAGAAAATAAGAGGCGACACAGAAAATGTAATTATACCAATGTACAAATCCACAATGTAACACCGCTTTGAACAGTGTGCATTTTTTCTCCACCTACTTCAAACAAGAATGGGATGGAATCGTGAGGGCTATAAAGAATAACAAGGATGATCAAAAGGTTATTTTTGTACAAGGAGACAAAAAATAATTAAATAGACTTGGGAGAAAAGAAAAGAAGAGTGAAAGAAAATACAAGAGACAACTGAAGGTGAACATTTCTCATGGCACTATAGGGAACCCAAATCATCAGACAGCAGGAAATCATAAGAAGAGAGTTTCTTTTTCCACAGAACTCATAATGAAATTGTGGCAGTAATTGCCAAAAGATGTTCAAATGTATAAACATGTTTAAAAAGCCACTAGGCTCAGTTATGAAAGAGAAATCCATGCAGGGATAAAACTTCCAGTGCAGGAAGGCCATAAAGTACAGGCTGCCAAATCTGAGAAGCCATTTCAGCAGAAGGATCACTCTGTATTTTCCCCTTATTTATCTTCTTTTTCTCAGCTTCTGCTACTGATTACTTTCACAGGAAGATACTGAGCTGTTTGGATCTTAGGTACAACCCATTATACTATTTTCGCGTTTTAAATTTTAATTGTTTCAAGTTTGTAACAGAAAAATTAGCTAAGCCTTATTGCAGAACCTAAATGAAAGACAGCCAAGCAGGACGAATGGCATAAAGCAAGTAGGGGCATCTCGGCTTTTGGAGGATGTATTCTCTATAATGAAAGGATTTAGCAGGATTATTTCTGGAGTGACTTAACTATAGGTCACACATGCCAAGAATATTTCATTAGTTGATAATTCTCTGTCCCTTTTCCTGTGTTTCATAGGACTTAGAAGAATAGGTAATGTCCCTTGTCATCACAGAGCAATTGCCTGCGATTAAGAAGTATTATAGCTTATAGTACCTTAGATTTATTGTCCAAAATCAGTTACATTCAGTTTTACTTGGCAGGAAAAAAAGAACACTGCAAGTAGAATTTGTCATAGTTACAATAAGCTATTTGTGACTTCTGTCAGATCTAATTGGAGAGGTGGCAAAGCAAGAAGACAGGAGGTGCAGGCATGCAGCCTGGGCTGCTTATTTTTTATACTTTCTTTTTTCAGGTAAGCTAGTGCTACAATCTGAGAAGGTCCCTCTCTCTAAAATGCATGGTTTTGGTGCTTTAAATTTTGCAGCATCTTGGGTGCTTCCATTTCAAATTGAGAATACTAACCACTATTCTAAAACCCCCATGAAACTATTTTGATTTTATCCTTCCATTAAAAAAGCCAAGAAAACAAAACAAAAAGCACTTTTGCCTTTGCTTTGTACTGTAATTTCAACTAAGGGCCTACGGAGCCCTCCTGGCCTTCACACCCCTGACACCTCTTCTGGCAAAGACTCCGCTGAAATCCATCAGTTGTCGCCTTGCTCAGTAACGGGCTGTAGCTCACCCACGCCCCAGTCACACGCTGCCTCTCACACAAGCAGGGAGTCCAGATGTGACTGCTCTTAGCTCCAGCTGTAAGGCAAGTAGCTATCCACTGATCTTGCCATCAATAGAGACTTTCTATGCAAGAAAAAAATACATTTTTACATGTCAAACTTTTCTAGGAATTTTAGGAGAGGATGGCAATTATGTAGCAAAAGCTTTACCAAAAAAGATTCGGGAGAGAACCTCTACCTCAAGAGAGAATTTAAAAGCTTCCTTGCAATTTCTGATACCATTTTACTTCCCTGACTGTTACGTTTCTTTGTTCGGTTAAGTTTCTTTGTTCAGAACAGATTTTTTTCTTAGTGGACTGCCACTTGAAACATCACTCAATCCACATATGTGTCACCTTTCATCCATCAGCTCTATATATAGGAACCATTTAACCCAAACCAAAATGAAGCAACTTCTAGAATGAAATAAGACAACCGTTTAACACAGCAGTTTAGGCCAGCAAGCAAGGATCACCGTATCCAACTAAAATTACAGGGAAGGATTTAAAGGGAGGATATAATTATCCAAAGACTTATGAGATGGATCATTGCCCTCCTACGATGGTTAAAGCCAGTGGAGACAGTCTGGGCTTTTTACTAATTTTAAAGATGGAAATTGTGAATATTTTTCTTATAGAGGGCAAGCTGCTGGCAAACTTTTTTAAAGATCCCATAGTATGCACCTTAAAAAAAAAACTTCAGAAATCCAGCAAGGGCAGTGTGCAAGTGCTCACCCTTTAAGGAAGCTTCTTATCACATGCTGCCGGATATAGGATCACGCTGGCTATCAGTTGCCTCCGAGCGATAGTAAAGGGCCATTTTCTTCCCTTTAATCCATGAAGAGGACACAAGGAGCAAGAATCCTGGAATGCTCCTTAGAGGAGCTGCAAGAGTTGAGTCAGGCATTCTCACTTCTGCTAATTGGAACAAATTTTTTTCTTCTCTTTTTTTTTTTTTAATTGTTCCATAATAGTTGCTAATTGCATTGCTTTGAGGCTTCCTCTATGTGCTACCTACAATACCCATGTATTTTCAAGCATGCTTACACAGCTTCTTTGAAGATTAGGACGCTGAACTTCCATGAAGTTCTGTGGAATGTAATTTACATGAACTGGACTGGGTAGAAATTACCACTGAAGTGCATCTAGGTTAATTAGAGTTAACTTGGTAAACTGAGGCTAGCCTTCTTCCTTATTTCCATACCCTTTAAAAAAAAAACAAAAAGCATCAGGCTTTTAACGACTTTGCATGGACATGGTCAGAGCATCAAGCACTGCTTAGGGCTCTTTAATCACTGTCTGTACTGAGCCTGGGCTCTCTCCGAGCAGGACGAGTTTGGAAGCACATTCCTGGGAGCAGAGCAGCCAGGAGCTTGAGAATCACTGGATATCATATCACTCAACAGAAGGAAGCTGAGTCCTGTGAGGCTCATTACGTTGCTGTTGGTGCCAGCCAAGAGCAGAACCAACAGAAGCAATGGAGGACACAGGAACTCCAGGACAGGGCAGGAAGCGGGTGAGATGGAAACGGTCAGAGGAAGGAGTGGTAAGGGTGCTATGATGCTATAGTGGATAAGGAGCAAAGATGCTGGACCCAGAAAAACACAGAAAATTACAATTTTCTTACGTGAGAAACAGCTACAGAAAGACTGACTTATTGTTTTGAAAAAAAAAAAAAAAATCATGTTAAGCATTTGATTTCAACCACTGTGGGTAATTATTTTGTTTGAATAGAGGATTCTAAAATAATAACCGCCAGATTCTTCTCCCATGTGTGTTGAAGATACAATCCTGTGCAATTATGATGTCCTACTGTAAGACAGTGGATGTCAAATTTTGAACAATCACTGGAAGTAGGTGGTGAATGACTCCTAGAATCAAGTGTTTGCTCTCTGTTTGTCTCTTGCCCACTGAGTCGAGATAAAGGAGGAGAGATCACATGTTGGATAACGTCAGAACAAACATTACAAAAAATTGGCTGAAGAAAGAAAAGAACCAATGCAGAAAAGGATAAGAAAAAAAATGGGAAGAATAACACAGCTGTTGTGTCGAACTGTGGTGCAAGGAACCACAAGGCAATGGAGCACTTTCACCATCTGTTGACAAGGGATGTCCACAAAAAACAATGCCAAAAGCTCTACTCAGAAATAGCAAAAAGCTAAAAAGCTAAAAGAAATTCAAATAATTTTTGCCAGCAAAACACCCGCAAAAGTCACCCCAAAGCTACCAACATCAAAATATAGTTCTTTTCAATCTAAAACAAACCTATGTGCACGTGTATGCAAACTGTACATATGTGCATTCGCCTGTGATAACAAACACTGACATCTTCCTCCTTTTTCCTTGCCAACAGCAGGTGAAGTTTATGTCAGATGACCTTTGGACCAAGTATCAACTTTTTAAAAATAACTTGTTCAAATAGAATTTATAAAAAACAACATAAATTGCAAGTAAAGACCTTACACAGAAAGCACTATGTTTCCAATTTAAAAGATAACGTTTAACTATTTCTGTTTAATTGTTCATTATTACCAAATTACTAAATAAAGGAATTTAAATAATTTTTAATACAATACCTCAGCAGTTGTGAGGAACACATCCTCGCCAATATGTTTCAGTCCACATGAAATAACACCAAGGGCAACTCCTGGGAACACGTAGGAATTGTTACCCTGTCCAGGATAGAGAGTTTGTCCGCTTGGAAGAGTGACAGGATCAAAAGGACTTCCACTGGCAAAAATGCCACGTCCCTAAATTGTAACAAGAAAGCCAAAGAAAGCACATTAGTTGTGAGGATGCTGTTGAAGTATTTCACACATTCTTTTTAAATATTTACTCCTGTAGAAGCTGGATTGCATCTATTTAATATCTCTTCTGAGAGGGTGTCAGAGCTACTTAACTGCTCTCCAGAGCATCAGGATGCTGGCAATTCCATGTGACTATCTGATGTCAGAGAGTAACAGCTGTCTTATTCAGGTAAGAGCTTTAAAATAATTAGCACAATTTAGAGGAGGAGAAAGTGAAAGCCAGCACTCCCTCTTCACTTTGTGCATCCATACCAGAAGAAGGGTACATGGGAAGAAGGTATACACCTGGAGCTGTAAAACTCCAAGCAGACAATACTGTCATGGTAACAATGGATGATGCTGCTGGATTTTTTCCCAACAGCAGATCATCCACAAAAATGACACTAAGGCCACTAAATGTTGCACTTTTGGATGTGGCAATTTCTGAGGAGCTGTGGGGACAGCCAGAGCTCTCTGTTCCTCCTAATCTTCCCTCTTCAGGTGCCGGCACCCACTCCACAGCTCAACAGAAAGACAGAGGTGCAAGCTCTGTCCCAGGAACGTCATCCCACAGTGCAACCTACAGCACAAGTTGGTGATGGGACCGCCTCTTCTGGGACCTTGTGGCTCCCCACATTGTAAAATACTGAGCAGGGTGAGGGCACCAACTCAGGCATCGGAGTGAGATCATCCAATACTGATAAACCACTAGGATGTTTCCCAGCAGATTTTTGGGTAGTGCCAAGTAGTACTGTTGCCACCAGGGCCCAGGCACCATGCACAGACTGGTCCCAGCAAGCAGTATGGAAGAGCCAGCCTGTTTTGGGGAATTAGAGAATTTAGCTGCACAGATACAAGTTACACCATATCACTTGTCCTGAGGACAAGAGAACTTTCTCTAACTCATTTTATGTTGTAGTTCACATGGGACCTTTAAGTCTCTTCCCAGGACCCAAACGCAGGCGTAGCGCCACGCTGGCACACAGCACGCATCAGGCAGCTGCGGGGAGGAACAGAAGCCTGCGGGGTGGCCCAGACATGGTGACAGGGCTCATGTTGCTAACAGCGTAACGTTAGCGAAGAGGAATATTAGGCCTAGTGTCATTCAGTAGCACACATGTTCAGATAATGGGAGTACCAAGAGATGGGCTGTCAGGAGGCTGCAAGTCTGACGGAGTCTCACTGTTCCCCTGGGATGAGGAACACCTCCATGGGAACAGGTGCTGGCACCATCGAGTGCCGTTCAAGGGTGGCAGAAGAAGCACCTCAGAGGTGACACACCTGCAGCACTACTATCCAGGTTCTCCCCAGACCATTCCTGATACACAGGGAGAAAGAAGTAATTTCTAGAGCAGGCAATGCAGTTTTGGACTAATGAGGGGAGTGACATTGCACAGGCTCTGCGCCCGCAGCCCAAAGGCCCCTGGCTCTTGCCTTGCATGAGGAGGGAGCACCCTCGAATCTAAGCAGTAAATTTAGGTGGGGAAGAAAAGCCAGCCTTTATTTACGCTAGCACTGCTGAAGTGATAAATGTCACTGCTAAATACTTCAGAGGCGCTTTGTATCAGAAATATCTATGCCCATTTTAGAGAACTGGAAACATGCATTTTAAAATATGCCACTGTTGCTATTCAGCTCTTCAGAAGAATATTCTGTTTGGTTTGGTGTCATGCAGTATTATCATGGCCAGCTTATTATACGTTTTGGTGACAGATCAAATACTTCAGTGTGTCTTTTGCTCTGCCTACCAGATGTCATTACCCACTATAACTAACCCTTCATGTCGGCAGCTTCCCTGGCTCTTGCACTGAGCTGTAATTGTGTCCTGTGCAGTGGGGAACAGGCATGCTAAATTTGTCTTTTAAACACTGTGAAACTGTCATTCAAACTGGCCTGTATTTGACAAGAAATCCAAACAAAATCCACTATGAAACACATACAGTCAAGTACTCATACATTTCACATTCTGGACTGAATTACAGGATAATGTGTTTATTAGCACTTCTATAATACAATAATAAATAAGCAAGCACGGTTCTCTTAATTTTCACCTATGTCTCCATGATAGAAATCTTTGTAAAAGGAGTCAGTTACCCCAGTTCTTAATAAAGAATTATTTTAAAGATTCTATTTCCTGTACTGAGGTATTTTCTTACCCTAAAGAGTATTTAGAAAATCTCAAATGAAAAGCATGCCACTGTGTGTATATATTACACAGTGGTACAGTTAAAAAACAGGCATAAGGCTTTAATGATTGACCGTTATAATAAAGACTATGAGTCATGCCTGACACCAATAAAAGCTAAGAATTATTTATAGGAGGGTGCATGCATGTATTGACTTCAGTGAAATCGTCTTGATAAAATCTGAAAAATCTGTTACTTAATTTAACTCATTTTACCTACCCACAGAGATATGATTAGCCCTTGCTACTCTACCCTCTGTCTTCCTCCCACTTTAAATTTAATTTCAGATTTACTTTTCACTACATATACTGGAAAGATGTTAATCTTTGGTTACCTCTGTATATTTGTAGCACTGCTCAGCAGTGCATTCTGCTTTGCTGGTAGGATTGCTGAGAGCAAAAATAATAGGACGTTTGTTTAAAGCAGCCATATCCTGAAGAATTTGTTTAGTAAAAGCACCACCAATTGCAGCAACTCCTAAAGAAGAGAAACACAAATAACAAGCAGACAAATGCAATCAGTTCAAGGTAAGACATGCATGTCACTTTCAAAAGAACAGAGCTCCTGTTATTGCATACCTCCCTCTTTAAAATGGAATTCAACCTTTTTCCTTATGTGGTTAAAACAAAGTTTTGTACAAAAGATTTTGCAATAGTGAAACTTCAGTATTATCCCTAAAATAAAGCAGAACCTATTCACCCCTGTACACTTTGGTGAATTTCTCATTTCACTTTTCTCAGGTCCTTTATATAAAATAGAAATGTATCACCTAATCGGCAGGTAAGGCCAATAAAGCCTTAGGTACAACACTGTCTCCTAAAGTCTCATGCAACAGACTGGACAGTTGCTCCCAAATCCAGTGTGTCAGATTTCAGTTTTTGCTGACATGACAGGTAAAGTCTCTGCCTTCTACAGCTGATCATTCTGTCATCTCCAGCCTCAGCTGATTAATAATCCCTACTTTGAGGCTAAAGCTTTCCTGGCAGCAACAATTTTTTTTAATACATCCCTTTCCATTCCACCAGAGACTTTTTTCTATTCTTTATACTGTACTCACATCCAAAAAGCAATGTGTGTGATGTTTTTGAGATGCCAATACACCTGTATTCCTGCCTAACCTACAAGAGTTGGGAATCCAAGGATCAGGTCCTTGCTCCCCATGCCTTCAGTGAAAAACAGATAAGCAGACCTTGGAGTAAACCTAAAGATCTTTATCTCCAAGAAGGCCTCTATCATTCAGCTTGTAGAGAAGGTAGCCTCCTTCTTGCTCAGAGCCCCCAGTGCCTGGTCTGCTTTCCATACAGTATCTGAGTTTCAACAGCAGGAAAGAAGCTGTTTTACCTCTCTTGGGGAGTAGGAATGGATTCAAACCCAGGCCAGGAGATGGCCTCTCTTGGGTCAGTACTCTAACATCTCGTCACTCATGCATAAATGAGCATGCCAACATTGCCCCCTCTAAAAGGACGTCTTGGTGTCTGCCCAAGGAGAGTACAAGGTACTTGGAGGGAGGTGAAAGGGGTCCTCACCTTGCAGAACTGGCTAGAAGGTCAGACATACTCCAGGACTAACATTTTTGAAAGGTGTCTCAGAGTATTTTCTGACTGCTTCTACAGGAAGCATGGTATCATCTTACAGAGACACCTTCAAGCACAGCCTATGCCCTCAATAGGGAGAGGTGGGTGCCCCACCGAAATTCCCTGAATTGTTTCAAATTGAGCTTTCCCAAAAGGTCTACTGAAAGCCCAAGCACCCTACAACAGGCTCTTTAGGTGCTGTTTAGGTGCTTAATGTGGGCCCAATAATGTCTAAGACCCATTTGGGTTTGCATCTGGCCAGATCTTTATTCTGATCCCTTGGTAACAAGAGAGGCAGCTCCTCAATTCATGCAAATCGGTGACTTCTCTCAAAGTTTAAACACCTCTTGCTCAAACATTTCTGTCACATAGTACTATCTTTTGCAAATCTGAGCTCTCTGTACTTCACCTTCTATGAATGGACAAGGATGCTTAGATGCAAAAGCTCTGCTAGAGCAGCTGGGCCACTGTACGTTTGGTGAACAGTTATGGCAGTCATGATTTTGACCCACTTGTTTAAGAGCCTGTTACAGACCTTAGTTTCTGGTTAAGTCTGCAGTTGCCAAATGTTTGGTGTCTTCTAAAACTGCTTCTGGACAGCCAATAGTAAGAATGACAACTATCTTCAGACATAAAGTTAAAACAAAATGCTCTGAACAATCTCACTGACTATTTATTTTTTGTTTTCCATTTTAAAATTGCAATTTCTTATATTTGGTCAAGCTAAACTAAGGCTTTTGCTTGAGCCATTGAAGGTGATGAAATGTATATGAGCATTCGCTGAGACAGTTAAGTAAACAATTGGAAGAAGGAGCAGCAACATACTTCCCCATGACTCCTGCTGCCCAGGGGAAGATACTGAATGACTAGTCTTCCAAACCAAAAAAAAGACAATATTAATTTTCGTTGCTGTTTCTGTTGGAAGAGCCTTCATTATGCAGTATGGCTAGGCAAAAGTGACCTTGAGGGAAAGTGCCACATAGATTTAGATACAAACATAACAGACTAAAAATCCGTATTTCATGACAGCAAACATTCCCTAAGCATCCACACGCCTTTATCTAGATAAATATCACAGATCATTCAGTCTATTCTTCTCTTCCACTAGCTTTTTCAGCCTTGTTTTCTGCTAAATAAATTCTCTAGACTACTTGGTCTCTGTTTGGCACTCATATCTTTATGTAGCATAGAAAAAGATAAGTTTTATTTATCTCAATCATGATCATTGTCAAAAGCAGATTTTACTGAACAAGGACCATGTGGTCTAGGGTAGGATAATTTTCACTGCGGCATTTCAGATATCCCAGCATCTGATGAATGATTTTACTAGACAGATAGATGATTTTCAAGTCTTACATATTAAAAAAATTATTTAAGAGTATTTGCAGTTCATTCCTGAAACAGTCAATGAAATATAATAACCAAACTGCAGAGAGCTGAGCAATCCTTTACTAAGATCCCAAATCCTGCAGCTTTTATAAAAGAAAGAGTCTGTAAAATCTGTGTTTTGGTCTGCACAAAGGACTGGTGGCTAAGGACCTAAATATGAGGGAAAAGAAGATTTAGATACAGCATGCTCATATTTGCACAGCTTTACGTGTGTTTAGCTGAGATTTCTCAGTCTAAGTTTGAGGTTATGTGTATTATGCCATCCATATTAAATCAGAAGTAATTTAGGAAGGTGATAGGGTTCTCCATCAGATGTTTAAACCAACTCGGATTATTCCCCCTGTAAAATGGATGGCTTGGAGTGAAAGCAGTGTTACATGCTTGGATAGTTACTATTTGTTCAGTTGCTTAATAGAGACCATTATGCACCTAGTGTTTTCTGAAAAAACACAAAGGTAAACTCTGTTCAGAGGAACTTGATCCTGCCTTCAGACAAAGCCACATTCCCATTTTTTTCCAACAAAGAAGAAGGTCATTGCTTTAAAGTAAAAGAAATTACCTATTAGCACAGATGGCTTTATATCTTTAACAATATCTTCTAGATTTTTCATTTCACCATGTTCATGGGCAAAACGTTGTTTCTCAGATGTTAATGAGGCACGCCCCTGAGAAGGAAAAAAAAATATTTATTTTAAGTTTAATGGAACCTAATATCCTAGGATAATCAGTTTACAGAGTATCTGGTTTAACATGTCCGATTTTCATTTCTACTTTTGCATCTATCACCAAATACTGTATTAGATAAAGTCACCCTGTGTACAGCTCACACACTTGGGATAATTTAGGACTAATCTATTTCTCTAAGCAGTAGGTAAATTAAATTCAATATTTTTACTTTAAATTCATAACAGCTGTAGAACACCACTGTATTAACAATTATATGACAGCATCATTAATGTCTTCTTTGAAGCATTATGAAAGCTGTTTTACCTATTAACATTTGGTCAAACACTTGAAGTTACTAATGATAAACCATAAAAATATTTATATAGCAAACAGTACAGATGTACCAGGGCAAAGGGGATTCATAACTTAGCAAAACAAAAATAGTTTCTCCCAGCTTTTTCAGCTTTGCTCTTGTCTAAAAGTACAGATACTCTATGGGGGGAGTATATAGACTATAGGGGAGCCTATATTTTACTCCACATTTTTCATATTTAAGAAGTCATTCATTCTTAAGGATGGAATAAACCTAATTCTAACCAGATGTCTGGTGCACTGTTTTTGCATTAACAAAATTGACTCAGCTGTGAAACAACTTTCGCCCTGATCTATACTGGCAATTTCCACCCATTGATGCCCAACAAGATTTCCAAATGGAATATGATAGATGCAGGAAAAAGGGCTTAGAGTATCATTGACATTGACTGGGCTGCAAACAGGATCTGAGCTCAGTGTAAGTAAGTAACATAGTGGGGCAAGAAGGGGCCAGAATTTGTGAAAATGATATTAGTTGTGTAAATACGTGGACCTCTGTATACAGGCATCTGAAAATTTCAGAAAAAGAGTATAAAATGCATACACCTCCACCCCTCGTTTTATCCTTGTGCCAGCAGAAAACATCACTGCAAAGGCACCTTTCAAACACAAATCTACAAGACAGTGCTAGCCCCTCAAACATCTTACAGTTTCAGACAGCAAGAAGCAGATTATACAGATATATAGGGAAGTACCTAAGGAAAATGCAATGCTAAATATAATTTTGACCAAATAGCCAGAACAGATATATATCATCTCCCCAGCTACGTCTTTTCCAACTGATAAGATGAAAGTTTCCTTAATCTTAGCAAGTTAATTAAACCTATACTGAAGTATTGGAACAGAATTCATTCCACGATTCCACCAAAGTCTATGAATTTTACAATTTTGGCTCAATTTAGGGCTGGGTACACTATCGGATTCAAGCCAGGATTAGTTTTTTAATGGCATATTTGCTTAATTTTAACAAAAACAGGAAATCTGATGCTACATTTCAGACCACGATTCTGCGATGTGGCAAGGTGGGGCTGTGCCAGTTCCATCACTCCTCTGCTGGTCCTTGGACAGCCACCACAAGAGCTGGTAGACAGGAGGGAAGGCCATTTTTTATTTCCAGCTGCAAGAAAAGCATTTCCATCCCGAGGGTACCACAGGAAGCCGAGGAAGGCTGTTATGTGGTCGGGCTGACTGAGCTGGTCTGCCTCACAGGACGCCAGCTTCTCTTGGCTCACCCGTGATTACAAGGAATTTCCAGAGATTTAACATTTTTTGGCATATTCACGCTCAAATCATTCCACCGTCAATGCATATTTTGAAGTCTGCCATTTCCCAGCACCCCAGCAGAGGTCCCCACAGTCTACACACACAGTTTAGATGCATCTCATTTTAAAGCAGGAATTTTCCTTTAACATTTTCAGGGGGAAAATACTAAGTTTTCATTTTAGTCACCAAAGAAAAAACATGCATTTATGACTTCCAGGCCCAAAGCTTGTTGGTAGGAATAACTCAAAATACTGTAATAAAAGCCACTTTTCATTCTAAGCGGCTGGTTGGTTGAAACTGAAATGCTTGACAGAGCCCAACTTGGAGGCAGGTTTCCTGGAGAGCCAGCAATGGGTGCCACGGGCACCTATCCGATCCCACGCTGCTTCTTCAGTTGGTTCCTTAATAGCTATCAGGCTGCTATTGAGGAATACGGTTTTCGATCTGGCCTTAAAATCCAGCCTCCAAGAGACTTCCCTGGGCTACCAAGAAGAAAAAACATCACCTCTAAGAGCTATGACCAGCTCATTCTTCAGGCTCTGGCAGGCTGGTAGCTCTGAGCACCTTGAGGATCTGGGCAGATCTCTCGGGAAAGGTGACCTCCGATTTTTTCCACAGTGCATAACAGCTAAGAGGCCAAGCTGACATCTTAGTGGAGAAAAATAT
>VFFE01007130.1:218809-258582 GCA_008921705.1 Burhinus oedicnemus | reverse complement strand
TTTTTTTTTTTTTTTTTTTTTTTTTTTTTTACTTTTTAGGGGGAACATTTAGCTGCAGAAGAAAGCCAAGAGAGGACTTGCAAAGCCCTAGACCAAGGACGGGTTTCCTTATGCCCAGCTCAGGCCTCACACTGAAGTATCTCCAGCTTGTAGGTCCAGCAGGCTCTGCAATCAAACACACTGCAGCAGTAAGCACCCACCCAGGCCAGACAGGGAGACTGGTGCTCCTAGGTCTTCCAGGAACACCAGCAACGACCTGAAATGCACACCATCCTCTCCCACTGCTTGCGTCAACATCTGGCCACAAATTCAGCCCTAATCTATCTCAGACAGCTGTTATGTCTGGCTATCATGAACAGTTCACAAATATACTCCAGGCAGGACATGAAATTCAGTGGACTGCTTTTTGGCCAAAACCCAAATTAAAGCCCCACCAAGAAGAATAAGCAGAGGAAATGAACTTAGAGGCTGTGTGAGATGCTGATTGGTTTTGGCACCGTTTGAGAGCTCTGAAGGTAGGAGGTGGTGAGGAAAGAGTACAGTCACCAAGTCACTAAAAATTTAGAAACTGTGAAAGGAATTATTCGCTGTGTACCAAGAGCAACAATCCAGCTTCTCGGCTGACTAGCAAATTAGCAGCGAGAGGTGTAATGAAGCAGGAAGAGGAAACGAGCAGGAGGGAAGAAAGGCTGGTTAACCACCTTGGCTGGACAGACACACAGCTGAGACCTGTTTTACTGCTCTAGGGTTGTAAAGTTCCTATACTTCTGTCCCTGTCAGTTTGTTTCCTTAACACCACCAGGAGGTGATTTTAGTTCAATCATATTATTTGATAATCCTAGTCTCTATGGCGGAGAAAATTGTGCAACACACCATTCTTCTTAGGCAACCTCTAGGTTTCAACAGCCACAGAAGAGAAATAGGCCTTCAATCATCTGTGTTTGGACACAAAAGCACTTCAAGATTATTAGATGAAAACCAAACGGATTAAAAACACTCATTAAAACAAACAAACAAAAAAACACCGGAAAAAAAAAGTGTCTTAGATAGCAGTAAATACCAGCATTCTTCTGTACCTGATCAGGCTACTTTGTGCTTTCTGGCAAGGGATGTCCAAGATGACGCTTGTGAGAGTTAAGTCTCCCATCTCAATGTCTATGATCCTACTATTTTCCCTTTAAAAGTATGAGTGAAAGGTGCTGTGATGCTGTTCAGTAAACCAACACAGATACTGACTGCAGAATGCACGCTCCTGATGCAAAGCTACGTGAATTTCAAAAGATCCTAAATATTAGACAGCTAAAGAACACCATGCAAGAGTGCAGTACCAACAAAGATGACCATAAACACCGCTAACCAACAGAAAAGGTGAAAAAGCAAAGCCAGCTGGCCTCTCATCCATTTCTTTTAAGTAGCTCACAAACTACTAAATACATAACCACCTTTTAAAACATACCAGTTTCTTTATTCTGGCACATGGAATTCATATGTTTCTTTATTTTGGCATGTGGAAGGAATGAGGTAAGGGTGACTGATGAAGTCTCTCAGCAGCTTCAAATTCTGACCAGTGTTGATAGCACTGCAGACCACAACATCTGCAACATGAGCTATATCACTGTGCATAGAAAGTATTTGATGCCATATATGTCAGTTCTTGCAGGATAACATGCTTGCAACACCAGGAAAATATTCTCTTCAAAAATATTATTGGTCCTTTTACAAAATCCTTGAATGCTATCCTAACAACGTATCTATACATCTTTGTGCATAATAGTCGTATTAACATGGTTCATGACACACAGGAAATACTAAACACACAAGATGAACATTTCTTTCCTTACATGTTTTTTAATGAACTGCTGAAAAATTCTCGTTGTTATGTGCGCAGCCTTAACAGAAATAGAGCAGAAACTCTGAGTATAATCATGCCCCCCCAAAGTAACATGGGAGTCTGTCATTCATTTAATACACTTTAGAAAAGAACAGCTTGCTATGTCAAGAGATGTAAATTGCTGTAGTTGCTTTCACAAAGAATACGTTCTAGCCTTTATCTGCAGACTGCAAATAAGTATCATGATATTTAAAGGAATAAGAAAATTGTATTACCTTTACTATTAATCCCTTTGAGTCAACCATCCATATCCTCTTGACAGCTGCATCTTTAGATACCCCCTCTTTTTCCATAGCCATAACAATGAGGTTTGCTATCCCCAATGCAGCCTGAAGGGAAGAGAAGTAGTATATGAAACTACAAATGAAAGAAATCCCCTGCTCACTTGTTCCCTCTACCCACTATTTTAGATAAGTTTCTTAATTTTATTTAACAATAAAACCAAATCATTTTTTCATAAAGTAAACACTAATGAACTGTTGCTACCATTTGGTAATGAGAAACCATAATGTAGATAAATAGTATAGATAAATCTTAAATCATGTAGATAAATCATAGTATAGATAAATCTTCGAATGTCATTTACAGTGTGGGGAGCAAAATAAATGTTTGAAGTCTAATGAAAAATGCTAAAACTGACATTTATTCCACATAATCATCTCAGAATACATTAAATAGTTTTTCTTCTTCAAAATTTTATTTTGTTCATTAGATTTTTTTAATTTAAACCAAAGGAAACCACACTCTGCACGCCAGAAAGTAAAATGCAGTCCTAAAAGATTTTTTGCTCTTATCTTTTTTTTAAAATGCCCATCAACAGCGTAAGTCTCCTTTTACCTACTATTCATGTGTTCTGTAACTCTAGACTTGGCTGTGCTCCCAGTGAAAGCAGGGGTGAGAAAAATTCACTTATCAATATTTTGCTGAAACACTTATCATTCTTACTGGATTTTATAGTATTTCATCCAACAGATCAAATGTTATACATGACAAACAGGCAAAAAAATGAGCCAACAGACCACTCAGTATTTCAGATTACCAACTCATATACATATTTATGGGGTTGATTCTGTTTCTTGTTCTTTATTATTCAGTTTCACTGGGAATCAAGTGAGATTCCCCTTTTTTAGTTAAGAAATAAGTAGTTTTGTTAGGAAAGAGTTCCTGCAGCAGGGAGGATATCTACCATTACCTCTTTGCAGCAACAGGCACACTGACAATACTAATGAAAAAAATAAATGTTTGACCATGGATTCATCTGTCTGCTGAACATGGAGCAAAATCAGGGGAAGGAACTTCAGAGAGACGGACAGTCTTGACATACAAAGGCATTGACATGCCAGACATGGATACAAGCGATCCTGAAAACCACAGACCTGATCTCAGTAGCACCAAATACTGAATCAAATTAAAGATACCTGGACTACACAAAGCTAGATTAGTATATTGTGCCTTTAGGGGGGTTTGGTGACCATGAATAATATTTTTTAGGAAGCTTGCATGGGGTTGCAGACTTCATACAAGAGATAACTGCTAGCCACGCTGTAGATAACTACAACCTTCACTTGTGTGTCAGTGGCTTACAAATTTATATTGAAAAGATAGTATAAAAAATAATGTGCATAAAAATCTTCAGAAATTGATGATCCTGACATGCAGAATACTGAAAAACTATATGTAATGACAGGAAAAATCAAAGGGGCATTGCTTCTTACTAAATAACACTGACTCTGGTAAATACATTTTATTTCATTTCTCTTTGGTGGCCTAATATATTTCCTAATCTTTCCAAAAAGTTTTGTTTGTTTATATTGAGAGCAGTTCAATAATTTACAGCTGAAGAGCTAAAACCTGAAGTTTTAGAAAGAGAACAGATCTCCGCAAAATGTCTTATGAAAAATATGAGGCTAAACCAGACGATCAGAGACTTTTCTGTAAGTTTACATTTGAATTAAGAACCAACTTTCTTTAGGTGTTAGTGATCATTCTACCCATTTAATGTTCTTGTTAACTGGATACGTATAACTTGATTAAATATTAAGAAAAATCTTCATAGTACAATTTTTCCTGATATATAAAAATACAAACCTCTCCAGCTCCCTGGAACAACACTGTGTGATCTGATAACCTGTTCTTGGTGATACGCAGAGCTGCAAGAAGACCTGCAACAGCCACAGATGCAGTTCCTAAAATAAAAAAAAAAGAATATATTTGGCTATTCTGAAAATAATTACAAAGCATAACATTTTAAATAATTCCACAGCACCTTTCAGCTAAAAGATACAAGTACTTAGGGTAGTAACAAAAAGTTCAGTGGAATTGGAGTTTGCTCTACTTTATTTTTATGGAAGTTAAATGTAAGTGGGAATATCTTCAGAGTAACATTAAATAAAATATGATCAATTGATTCTGCTGGATGGGCATAATGGCTAGGGCAGTTGAAATATTACAACACATTCTGGTTATGACCTTTTTCAGAAGGAAAGGGTGTGAGAGCCCTGACAGAAGCACTGTGAAGGACTCCAGATACAGAAAATTAAGATACTGGTCTCATTCTTCAAATAGATATACTTCAAATACAGTAAAATACAAGACTAAAATAAAACTTTATTTTTCAAGGGGAGGTTGTCAGAGTAGAAGAGCAAACTGAACATTTACAGAAAAATGGAGCTAGCTGAAAGAGCAAGGCCAGCTTATTTGAGACACTGACTGTCCTACTGCATCTGAAAGCCCTCAGGACTCCAGTCCACTGTGAAAGACGTTCCAGCTTACTAGCATCTAAAACATTGGAAGTACCTTTTAAATCTAACTTTGAGTTACGCCACACAGGGAAAAAGGCTAACATTTAGGTTTATGATTTAGCCTGTGGAGACCGTTCTTCTCCAAGTCAGAGAATGAGATACCTGTCTGTCTTTGAATGGAAAGATTTTGGTCCTCATCATGAGAAACACCAATTAATAAAAAGCAGGGCAATAAAGGGATCTCAAGCAGGCATCTAACCCAATCCTGTTCACAATGGCAGGATCAACCACCCCTCTGATTTCTCACAGATCTTTGTCTAACTTGTTCTTAACATTGTCTTTCGAATACTCCTATGATCTCCTCAGCAAGCTATTCCAGTGCTTCAATATACTTTGTTGAAAATTTCAAATCTAAATGTTTCTTCTTCTTCTTTTTTTTTTTATCTAGCACTAGAAAACCTGTTCTTTTCTCTTTGCAACAAGACATGTCTTGTAGTAGAAGACTAATGGTGTCTTTTCTTACGTGGAATAATCCCAATTCTTCCACTCTTTCAGAAAGTTATGTTTTCTAAAACACTTCGCACTCATTTCTCTCCTCTGGACTTTATCCATTTGTTTCTTATCTTTCTTGAATTGCAGCACCCAAATCTATGCACAACACTGCAGCTGAATTGTTAGCACTGCCGAGTCCAGCTGTCAGCTTCTGTCATGCTGAAGAAAGATGTACTTAGTCACCAGCACCTGACACCTGGCTCTTCTGATCCAAAGACCAGTTACTCCTCCTTCCCAACAAAGCCAAAGGAGGCAGAAGGCCTTCTTTCATGCATTACTGACTTCAGGTAAAAAGCTTCTATTTTTCACAAATTATCGTCCTCACTAAAGCCCAGGGACAAAGTAGACCAAAAAAAGACAGACTCCTTATTCCCACAAGGAACTTGGATCCATTAAACACCAGGGAAAAAAACTGAGAAAGTGCATCAGTTTTCAACCAGTTCACAGAACGCATAAAGACATGTGGACGGGGATATGGTAGTAAGGCAGATGATGCCAGCAGAAAAGTTGTGCTCAATGTGTCTTTTAGAGGAGATTCTGAAGAACCAATAGCAGACAGCATTGATTTCATCAGGACTGAAAAAGCTGTATCAGCCACCAACAATTACATATTAAAAATGGAAAAGTGGGTTTCAACAGTCTTTGAAGATTTATGAAGCCTATCTGATTCAAAGAACCACAGGGAGACAAACATGAGCCCTGAGATGTCCCCCTTGTTCAGTTCTGGGAATAAGAATGGAATTCTTCCTTCTCCAGACAGCAGCTGCTATTGACTGACCCAAGGAAACCAAAGATGAGGCCATAAATGATTTTGAGAAGCCTGCAAGAACTTGCAAGGAGGAGATCTGCTGGCTTCTACAATTCTGTTCCTGATCACCACAGCCCTAACTCCAATTGTCTACAAGCTGGTTGCTTTTGAGGGGAAAATTCACATTGCTACTGATTTTTCCTTCAGAAAAAGTGTGAAATAGGTATGACTAGCCCTCCAAAAGCACTTGGCCCAGAATCTGCACATTGGACATTTTCCCTCAACGTGCAGCTTCCCTGAAGGATGTACTTTTGCTAGTCGCTAGTCTACTTCTCATAAGTTTAAAGCTGAGATAGTAGTAATCATGACATTAAAGTCAAGGAGATGCTCAAAATGGGTATTCATATTGCAGGTACACAGACCATTAAGTTTCAAATACATGTAGCTAAGGAACTAAAAGAAGAAAAGGAGTAAGAAGCCTGGTACTGGGTAAACCTCTCCTTAAAAGACAGCATTTGGGTGTTGAAGGCTGGGTTTGAATCTGTGGTTTATAGGGGGGATCATCTGAATTTCATGAATGGTTACTTTTTCAAAAATAAAAGGTAACCCTTTGTAAAATTTAAGAATACATTTTAAAGTTAGAAAGTCTCTTAGAAAGTGAGTTTCTGAAGCAAATCCACCTGAACAGTTCAAAATCATGTGTCTTGAGAACTAAAAATTTGTTACGTGCTTTTATGACTTTTCCCTTCAATCATCAGAAACACAGGACACCTTGTTCTCAGCCCACTTAATGTTTAGACCATACAAATTTGTCATTTTTAGTTATTTAGTCATTTTATTGACTTGTTCTGAGAGCTGAGATCATTTACTCTCTTCTCCCTCATTTCTAAATAAAAAAAATCTAAAAAATGATTCCTCTGAGGCACAGCTTTGGGAACAACAACTGTCAGTCTGAGACACTTCCACCCCACAGTATCCAAGAGCTAGCTTGTTTCTTTCCCTGATGAAATTAAGTCTTCCTCTGCCGAGTGCCAAATTGGCAAAGACCAAAAATGGCAAAAGGGAGAAGTCAGACCACGCTCTCAGTTTCCCTTGGTATTCTACCAAATAATCCTCATAACCGGCAATAAAAAAAATCCCATCCTCTCGTTGGATGCCAAATTCTTTCTTCTATTTTATATTACACAGCTGTGCTTGCAGGGGAGGAGGAGGAGGAAGCCTACATAACATGGCTTATTCCT
The DNA here is from genome assembly GCA_008921705.1 of Burhinus oedicnemus. Classification (NCBI taxonomy): domain Eukaryota; kingdom Metazoa; phylum Chordata; class Aves; order Charadriiformes; family Burhinidae; genus Burhinus; species Burhinus oedicnemus. The sequence goes on along the minus strand of VFFE01007130.1, from coordinate 251,409 downwards.
AAAACCATTGATCTGGTCTCCTGAAAAGGAAAGCTGAGCTGGAGCACTGTAAGGTCTTGTTTCCAGCCCCTGATGCCAGAAGTTGTGGCCACCGCAGCACCCTGCCTTCATCAGAGGACTTCTCAGTCCGTCAGGAAAGCTGCTTTTCAGGCCGCCTTCTGGTGACGGAGACAAAATGAAACACTGTGAATTTATAATGAATGTGAATGCTGGGATCCTGCTTATCTTCATGGCTGAGGTACTGCTGCTAAGCTTGGTAGTCAGAAAAATGGACTAGGATTATGTATGATCAGTTGGGATACTTTTACAAACTCTATTACAATACCATCTTTTGTTTTAAGGAAAAAGAAGAGACACATGAAACATGAATAAAACACTACACTGAATGTCAATAACATTTTGCACTGATTATTTACACAGGATGCGAATTATCGTTACCTGTATGTTCATTATGAAGGTAATTCAGAGCAAAGGTTATAATAGCAATAAAGAAACGCTTAAATATTGCATTTCTCACCAATCACGATTTGCACAGGAGAACTGTTCTAAAAATGGTATTTTAAAACCACTCCACATTGGTTTTATTCAGCCATTTGACTCTAAAAAGCATAATAACCTGGTTTATTAGATTACTGAAGCCACTATCACTGCTGCTGGCAGTGGCTGTCATCACTCCTCGTCAGCAGCTTCCCTTATTCCTTCCTATTGAAAGGGGGAGACCGTCAGCGTGAATAGCAGATCTGTTTAACCGGAACTGCTCTGACTAATGGCATGACCTTAAATTTCACCCTGAACACTGACTTGAGTTTTCGAAAAGAATCAAAATGCAATTCACATCCGTCTGCCAAAGCCTAACCACTTCTCGTGGACATTACAAAGCAGAAACAAAATTTCGCTGCTTTTCCGACTGTCATTGCTATAGGAAGGAGAGAAATGGCTTTGCCTCTCTCTCCCACAGAGCACAAGCTAAAACCCTCGTGTGCAAAATGAGATAGACGCTGTTCACAGATATAATTTTGAAAACTGATTCTATCTTCCCAAAATTTCTAGAAGAATAACCAAAGCAAGTTTAACAGAGGATACTTTTCTAAAGCAGTGTCAGCTGCTGTGACAGAAAACACTTCGTTATAGTTTTCTAGGAAGGAAAGTCATATCTTGTAAAAATATGGTACATGTGAAATTTCAAATATCAGGTCTTTGTTTTCTGTCCAAGATTCTTTAGCGTCACTTGTTACTGTAAACTGTACGACTGAGTATGAATATGTCAAAGGAAATCCTAGAGACCACGGCCTTTTGGGGTTGGCACATTATAAATGCTTTGGAACACAGTCTTCTTTCAGCAGATGCAATAATTAAAGAAAAAAAAAATGGGGAAAAAAAGCCCCAAACCATGAGGAAGTTAATTCTTATTGGATGTAGTTTAATTAAAATTATCAAGAAATGGCTTACAGCACTGAAGTATTTGTCCATTATTTAAAGTTTCAAAAAATAAAACTTTTAATCAAGTATTAGTAGTTCCTTTACGCCATTTTCTCTACCTCATCTTAAAAAGGTAGCAAACAAGAAGAGGGGAGGAATTTCTGCAGCACATCCTAAAATCTGAGCTATTCATTCTGGACTAAAAGATTAGGAAGTGGTAAAAGTAAAATTCATATTTCTGAATACACAGCATAATAGAAATCACATGTTAACACGGCCAGTCTTCCAAATAACACCACATAGAGTGCCAGGGAAAAAAATAAATCCATTCCCCCTTTCCTACACTTACTGGGAAAAAAGGTGAGAGTAAAGATCCTATCTAAAAGGTGTCATCTCAGTTGCTAGTGAGGCACATGCCATGGCTGTGGGTAGTTCGAAAGGACCCTCTTTGAAGAGGTGGGGGCTCCTTCTCCTTGCCATGAACTGGCTTTTCAAAGCTTTGTACGTGCACTGCCCCGCTCTGCAGCTGCAGCAGGCAGGCAGTGCGAAGAGGTGGAAAGGCTGACCTGAAGGAGAAATGAAGCTTTTGTAAAAGAGCAACCGTTTGGTATATTTGAAAAGGGATGCAGAGTCCCAGAAGCACAGGGTGGCTGTGGCTGGAAGGTCATCTGGTACAACCTGTCTGCTCAAGCAGGGCCACCTGGAGCCGGTTGCCCAGGAACATGGTGAGAATGGATTTCTTTTTTCAACCCTTAATAAACAAAAAATGAAGCAGAAGAACACTTGTACATACACGTACTTGTATATACACATGGAAAAGTATACAAAAGCTACAGTGGGGGATTTACTTGAAAGCATACCGATTTCAGTGTAAATTTACCACTGAGTAACTGAGAGGTGATATCCTGAATATACTGGAAGAAAAATATACTTCACATAACCGTACACTATATGTCTTAATAAGCTTTTTTTAATTATTATTTTATTTCTAAAATCCCAATGTCTGTTTCACCTGGAAGTAAATGTCACTTCATATTATGAAAGAGTTTTTCTACAGTTTGAACATAATATCAGAATTTGAGATATATGATACCAACATATGAGCTATTACATGTCATTCAACTTTGCATTTTTCAAATTCTTGGTCAGAGAGTGAATTGGAAGCCCCATGCCCACCACAACAACAAACCCCAAACCTTCTTCACAATTTGATTTCAAGACCTGGAATTTCCATGTACCAAATGTATCATTTCCAATGTTAGTGTTAAAAATAATTAAATCTTAAAAAGGAGAACACTTGCGACAGAGAAATTCCGATTTCTGAGAACTGTACTGACTTAAGTTAAATTGGTCATAACATAACTTCCAGGTGTAATTTTCCTAATTATTCAAATGGCAGTCTGCTGAACATTTAGCATATATTTTAAACCAAACCACACAAGTAAGATGGAATAATAATCTTAAATTATATGTGCTCTACATTTTTATTTTAGGTCTGTTTCTTTTCATAAAATTTAGATGCAATTAAACAGCACAGCTGTTAAAAACGAATGACATCTAAGCTCATGATGGATATCGAAGTTAATTCCAATCCGGTGCAATCTCTCCATGTAAATATTTTTGTTGGCATAAAATAGAGGCTCTGTGTCCATAATGGGTGAAAGCATTGCAACTGTGGGCACAGTGAAATAGAGCTATAACACTAGAATAAAAACAGTATTATACTGTATAGAGAAACACATTTTATGTAGATTGGCTTATACTGCAGAAGTTTGTCATTGTCAATTGAGACAATTTTAAAGTACAGGGGTGGGGAAAAAATCAAAACAATTGAAATAATTGAAATGATTGACCTATATAGAGGCAGCAAGGCTAGCGAAATTTATGCCACTATTTCAAATTTATCCACGTCAGCAATGACTACAACAACCAGCTACCATGTGATAAGCAGTGAGAGACCCACGTAAAACAAATGCGTAGCTCCCAGGACATGCAAACTTGCCTTAAGCCACTGACTGTGCTCAAGTAGCAAAAACTCTTTCAACAGACACAGCAAAAAACCAAGATGGGTGTGGAAAGGGAGCACTATGGCACCCTGCTCTGCCCCAGTTGGCTTCAACGAGGGGCAGGTGGATATGACCCGAGCTGATCCCACCTGAGAGAGGGATTTCAGACACCAAAATCCTGGACTTGTACCAATCTTAAGAGATTTGTTCAACATCCCAGCAGCAGGGAAGGGAACAGGCTAGTTTCTCCAAGGGGATTTTGAACCTCCTAAACCATAAATCCCAACCCTGCCTCATTCCAGGGGTGATCAAGCAGAGAACATCTTCCAGACTGATAAACAGCTTTGTTTGGCAACACAAGCCCCAATTTTTCTTCTGGCATTGGTCCATTCCCAGGCAGGGGTTGGAGAGGTAAAAACCCCAACATTGCATATCTTAAAGAAAATTTCACCCTGTCCTTATGACTCCTCCTTCCCAAATATATTGGAGATGAGCAAAACTAGCAACCTGATCTAATTCAGGTATTTCTAAATGTTGTGAAGCTTGACATTACAGTATTAATTAACATTTCTCCCATATAGGAAACTATAATCAAAAAAAACCCAATTTTGGAAAATGCTCTCTAATAGTTAGAGAGAACCAGATAAAAGTACTTGTTTTGAACATATTCTATATGTTTCAGAGAGGGGAAAAAAAGAAGCAAGTTGATTTGTGGTCAGAATAAAAACAAACAAGAATCCAAAGAAAAAAGTGAGTATTTTCTCCCTAAAGCAACATCATTACTATTGTATTTGTAAAAAAATATTTTGAAAATATAAAGAAATGGTCATAATCACAAAGGGAAAAAATTCACCACCCATCCGAAAACCAAGATGCTTTCTAGAACGATAAAATAAAAGCAATTTTATTATTCCAATACAGATTTATAGCAGTTGATCAGAATCCTGTTCACCCTTGTTCCCAATTCCTTGAGTACAGAGAGGGGATGGAGAAAAAGTTACAAAGCTTTTTCCAAAGTCAAGAATGCGACTGTGCTGTAGCAGGGATGGAGACAAAACTGTTTCCAGAAATTCTTAAATATATCTATAGGTGACCCTTAATGGCCAATTGTTAGTGGTTTTATAAGATCTGTGTTTTGGCAGACACTTTTTTTCCAAATGTTCTGCAATGGTGTCAGTTAGGGGCGTGCTGACACCCTGCAAATAGCTGCAAGCTAACAGAAGGCAACTGCATTTGTCCAAGTTTCTACTTGCAAATGGGTATTCAGCTTGCCGTATTTTCTTTATCTTTTATAGTGTCTGGCAGGAGTCAGGATCGTATTTTAGTTTTTTTAGATTTGAAGTACTTAAATGCCTTCATTGCATCACTAAGATATATAGGTATCCTTTGTCTGGATATCCCGTGGCAGTGAAAAAAACCTCAAGCTCCTTCATGAAACATATTAAACATTTCTTTCGATCATTAAAGTAGCTTTCGCTTGACAAATATTTGGACTAGGAGAAACTATGTTTAAAATATCAAGTAAGCACTATCTTCAGAAGATGATGGCAAATCCGATGCCATGTTTGTTTGTTTGCTTCTATTTGCCTGACCATACTTGTCAGCTTTACTGCTCTGGGGGTAGAAAGTACAACTTCCATACAGAGAAGGCCACTCTTTCAAGTAGCCTGGAAAAAATCATGCCATTTAGAAACTGAAAATCTCTAAGGATTGCTAAAGAAATTAGCACCATCTATCCTCATCAAAGTTGTCAGGTGAAATATCCTTAGGGTTTATAAAGCTGGAATAGAAAGAGGGAGAAAAGATCACTGGATCTATATTTGGGCTGTTATTCCACTGCCATGTTATAGGGGAAGATGGCATCCTACAAAAAAAGATACTGAAGGTATTCATGGGGATATGGTGACAAATGACAGAGATCAGAGCAGACTAAATGGATCTGCTTTCACTTCTTGGAAGCTAGAAAAGTAATAAGGATGGAGATCACCCAGAAGTCCCAGACATCATTTATGAAAATATCAAAAGACCCACAAATGAAAATTAGATTGCAGAAACTGAGTAAGTTAAAAGACCACAAGTGGCTGCACTTCTAAAAAAGATCGATAGCTGCTACAGCAGCTCAACCAAAAGCCAAACGGATACCTTCCAACAGTTTTGAACGTGAAGACACTTCCTTCCAAGGTGCATGAGAGAGAATGCAGTGGTTTTAAAATGCATCTAGAGACACAGAAGAGTTTCTCATCTTAGTTTACCTATATCTGGTACACTTTTGCTGACAAGCTTCCCTTCCATTTCTTTGAAACTACATTCTAGTTGAGTCTCTTTCTGATTTTGGGTAAGGACCTACGTCCTGCAAGTAAAGAGAATTCCCTGTAGGAGCTGGGTCTCTAAACAACTAAGGAAACTTCCAGATGCTGTTTGGTCTGCTGTATTGGATTGTCGTAGCCATGGCTACACTCAGACCCTGAAGGGTAATGCTTCTTACAAAGGGAAATGACATTTTATAATTAGTTTATTTCCCATCTGGGAGTTTGTCCTCCACAACCTGTTTCAGATGCAGGAGTAAAACTCAGCCAGGCTTGTAACAGAAACACAGTTCATGTGGCTAGCCAAATCCCTAACATCAGAAAGACAAGGGCTATTTGAAACTACCGCCTTGTGTTGAGTCCCTGAAATAAGACCTAGGTCCCAAGAATGACTCAAGAATGACTTCTGGAAAACTTAAGCTCCTAATGCTTGGCTTAAAGTGTCACTGCAAACTATTAGAAATGAAGACAGTTAAACTCCTATTTTTGATCCTGTCACTGCTGAGGACCTCCATACACCCAAGGAAATATGAGGGTGTAAGAGGCAGCTGGATGCCCAGGGCCCTCCTTGGGTACCTCTCTCCAGCAGTTTGTCTGAAGTCAGTCTCCTTGCAAGGATGGGAGCCAGTGCACTTACTGCCCTAGAGACAGTTATTTTCCAGTGCTCTTTTCCTGACAGGAAATAAGGCAATCCAAGCGGCAGCACCCACCACTTCAGCCCTGCTTGTCTTTCTCCTTGAGAGGGAAGGGACAAGATGCCCATCTAGATTGAGCAGTGGGGGAATTCCCCTTGCTGACGTTTCCCATCCTAGATCTCTTCCCTTTGCCAGCTGCTACAGATCATTCAGATGGGAAAGCAGAGTCGGGGGGATAATTTTCCTCTAAAATTGAATGCAGCCCTGAGACTGCAAGGAAAATTAGAAGGGTATTTAATTGAGATGCCAGTTTAAGAACTGAAATGCAGTTTGACATTTATCAAGCAAGCTCTGTCACATGGAGGAACAGTGGAGCAGTTGTCACTACAGTGACAAAAAAAACCCCCGAGGGAAGTACAGTCCAGGCTTGAGCTTTGACATTTGCCCAAAGATCTAAAGTTAATAATTTATATGGGAAAGCCATTCACACAATAAACTATTAAAAAAAACCCTGAAGAGTGAACATCTAAATAAAGTATGAGGCATAAATGAGAGGGGAAAGGTTAAGCACAAAGACAGATCACCAGAAAGCCATGCTGAGAAAACTCAAGGCAAAAGACGACCTGTATTGAACATCTTCAAATATCACTGGAAAGCTGATACATTTTTTTCCCTCCAGTACATCAGTTAAGACCCATTTTCTGACTTGTGGGCATCACAAGAGTGAAGAGAAGAGAAAGAGTCTGTTACCTTGAATGTCATCATTGAAAGTGCAATACTTGTTACGGTATTTATGCAGGAGGCGGAATGCATTAGCATTAGCAAAATCCTCAAATTGAATGAGACAGTTCATGCCATACCTAGAAAGACAAAAAAATGTGCATTACATGAAAAATAATACACAATTGTATATTAAAAAGCTATTAACATTTGCAGTCAGATTTTGAATACAAGTATAATATGATTTATACATCTACTAATACGTTTCTGTTATATTCTGTATCTTTACCTGCATGTAAATTATCTAGAAGGCATAATTAGACTACTAATACTCTTTACTCAGTTCTATGTTAAGAATAAAATATCAGGGGAAAAGGCCTTCACCTCTCTGCAGACATCTCAAAAGAAGTCTTCGCTCAGCAATCAGCTAGTGAGCAAAAAAAATTGGCCCTATAAGGAAGGCAGTAAAAAGGTAACACATTCAGAACATGGGTTTTATTTTATTGTCATTATGCAGGTCAGCAGCATGACATCACTCACAATGCAACACTTGACCACTCTTATTATAAAAGAGGTGTTGATCAGAAACATGGTTAATCTAGACAAATGATAAACATGTGAGAACACTTTAAGGAAGGAAAGCGATAGCTCCAAATTTGAATTGAATTACACTTGGCTAACGTACACTAAAATTGGGTATATGGAGAAAGGAGTTTATCTATGTTTCTTACATCTACTGTTTCACTGGATTGTCAAAACTGATTTTCTGATATCAGTACTAGATGTTTCTTAAACAGTATGCTAAGAATCAATGTTATCATCCATTTCAATGTTTTCTCATCCTTGTAGCTAATGAGTAGCTAATGAAACAATTCAAATTGACATTTCCTATAGTACTTTGAAATCTCAGTATACTGTATTTTGAAAATATAGTATGCAGTTGCATCAGATGCTGATATAACTATATAAGTCAGTTCAACAGCATGGGTAAGTAACTTTTGAAGTTTAGTGAAGTTAAGAATAAGTTAAATTAATGTAATATTGCTGCTATGCATCCTCGAGTCTTTAGATAAATTTCATAATAGCACTGTCTCTGGATGCTTAACATTCTCACATGGCACTTTCAAATACTTTCTTAAAACAAAACAAAAAAAAAATATCCAAAAAACACTGAAGACATTTCTAGAAAAAAACTATGTAAAGACTAAATTCATTGGCAACAGGAAAAAAAAAAAACAAAACCAAAACCAAACACACACAGAACTTGAATAATGTCAATCTCATATGGAGAAGAAAAAAGTAAAACACAAAAATTTTAAAATATTGCGTTAGTACTAAAACTATCTGTACAAGTTTGCATCTGGAAATGTCATATAAACATTATCCCACTCTGGAATAATATTAAAAAAAAAGTTCTTTAAAAAAAACTTATTTTAAACTTAGATAAACCTAATGGCAATTTGCACAGACTAAGGAATCACTTAATTAAAACTTTAAAAAAATATTTCATTAAGATGTTGCTATGAAATTATTACCACTAGGGTCTAACAGGGCAAGACCTCAATAGCCCGCATCTTGTTTGAGCTAAAGGAGGTTTTTTTGCTTATCTGCTAACAGCACAAATCCAAGAGAGACAGTCAGGCAGTTCCTGCTTCATCCAGAAAAGCAATACATACATATACTGAGCAGTTCATATAAACAAACTACTCTAACGTTTATCGAGTTTTTTCTTTAAACCATATATGTGTTTGGCAACCATATTAAGCAAAGCCATCAATATGAAAAAAAAGGACAAAAATTCCTGTGACTAAATTAATTTCCATGGAAATCACATATTTACAGCCATATTACAATTAGCCAAAACTACTGGGATTCCACTGGCAAGAATGGTAATCCCTGCTGAAAATAAATACATCTTCAGGTTTTATGGAAAAACCTGGACTTCTTCAGCAGCATAATGACAGGCAACTGTTTAAAAGAGAATTTGGCAAGTCAGTAATTCAGTACAGTAAATCTGAGTTCAAATAAGAAACCGGAGCTACTTTTCAATAATTAATTTAAATTTTTAACCTGATTCACTATCTGACATGACTTTCTGTGATTCCATTAGGGTCCAGGAGCTGACAGTTGGAAAACAATATGAAACTAATGAGATTAACACTCTGGAATCCTGGAGCTTGGTTAGAAGTGTTTCTTGGATGTCATTAAGCCAACGTCTGTTTCTTTATTTTACCATATATAACATTCCATTTTCTCATCTGCATTTGATTTTTCTCCATTTCCTTACCCATTGCCTTTGTAGACACGGATCAAAACTCCCTGTGAATTAAATTAAATCAGTGTCCCCGTAGAAAACACTCATCCTATACTGGGCACACTGTCCATACTAATTCTCTGAGCAAGATATCATGGCTGTTTAATTAAAAAAGAAAAAATGCAGGCAGTCTAATTCTGGGCCTCTGAAATTTTGTTATTATCACAGAAAAATTTCTAAGCAACATTTTTATTTGTTGCAAGTGTTAAACATGACACCCAGGTAAAAACCTGAGACTTCAGTGCTGCACATGACCAGTAGTACCTCATAAGATTCGTGAAGTTTGAGGTCTATGTCCTCAAAAAAGTCTAATCAAATCCAGTCACTGGGTACCCATGAGAAAAGAAAATGACATAGTGTTTCTCTGCTTGGATTATTCCTGTTCTCAAAACCGCTAACAGATGAGACATATAGATGAGGTAATACAAAACAGTCAATCTCTGGCATTCCAGAAAATCCCCTTGTGATAATGAATTGGCTACAAAAGTGCCACACGGTTCTGGAAGCAGTGACCATACCAAAACAGCCATCAGTTCTGTGACTTCCACATCTTAATATCACAATCACTTACAGCAGAAAGTTGAGCCAAAACCTAAAATGATATTCACAGCCAACAGCTCAGTTCCACTTTCCTTCCTCTACCACTCTGCAATAACCTTCCACCCCTATCACACTCTGATGGATGGTTTTAGGTTGCGGTCTCTCCACTATAAAGGTAAACTGAATCAACCCTCATGAAAGCAGAACATGTCCTCTCTGTTTGCATCTCATGCCCTGTTGTCATCACAAATTTTTGGTTTGGAACTGCACCTCTTCATAGGTGGGTGTGGTAGACAAATGACTGTTGCATGAGAAGGGAACCAAGAACTTTATTGTTTGCTCATGTGCAGTCATCAAATCCTTTTGTGCCTTCCAAACCACTCAAATTCCAGCAACTGTGGGCCACTACACTGCTGTAATTCATATTATCTTTCAAACATTATGGAAAGAGAAAACAAAGTGTACTGCTGTCCTAAAACATGACAATCTCAACATCTATCATCAATACTTTATACAGATAGGGCACAGATGGACTTCATTGAGTTTCCTCAGATGACACAGAGTGACTGATCAGGTAGGTCCAGAAGTCAGTAACTGAGATTTGCTACAAACGAAATCATCAGATTTAAAAACACCATTGAATGGCTATGGTTGATTGTTACAGGGGTCACGTTAAAAGCAAAAGGCATGCAGTTGAGTGCCAGCAGCTCCAGGCAGGACAAGAAGATTACGAGGCAAAGTTACAAGGAACTGTCATGATAGAAAACACTGTGAGAGATATTTCTCCATATTTTAAAAGTAGTGGACTACATATTGTTATAGTGTGAAATAAGGGTGTTAACCTGTGTACTGTTTATCTAAGTAGCTAAATTTGATCATCATATACCTTAGGAGAATTTCACCTTCCTATTTAAAATTTTAAGGCATACACATTTAAAATGTAACCTAAAATCCTTTTAATTTGAACATGTCACCAACAATAGAGTCACAGGAGCAAGCAGACATTGTATGCAGTTACAGTGCTGCAAACATGAGTCACATACAACATATCATGCCTTATCGCTTGCCCAAGACAGAGACAACATTTCTCCAGCCACCACTGCTCTTGACCCAGGGATACATAGAGGATAGTTGGGGAAATGGAGAAATACATAACTAACATGCATGTTCATATTGAAAAGTGGTACAAATAAACAGAAGACAGAACCTATCCAGTGGGCCTCTACTATCTTTACCAAAACGCTTGAAGAAATTAAGGATCTAGTCCTAGATTACTAAAACTAAGAAAATAAATTAAAATCTGGGAGACAATCCTCCTCAGTGTGCAACCATAACAAATGCCCTAGTGAATTCTTAACTACTTTCTTGCTCTGGAAAACACTTCTCTGATAGCAATAGCTTGGCATGAGTAGCCTGGCTAGGACTGCTAGATTCTTGTAGGCAAGTGTTTTGTAGCTGTGAACTCTTCTGCCTGTTTGGGATCTGTCACTGTGCTAGCTGATTAAACATACATAAATCATCCCTAGAAAGCGATAATCCAGATCACTGTTTCCCCTCGTAAATCCTGTTTTGTCACTCGTGTCTTTTTGTGTACTTGGACCTTAGTCTCCTGCTCCAAGTCATACAGGCAGTCTGAATCAAGATCCAACTGGACAGAAGTCCAAAGCCATCTCTCCTTTTTCTGTTACAGACAGAAAATATGGATAAGAGTGGTGGCAAGCATGCAACATCAGATTTGTCATCAAGTATGGGAAGCAAATGCTGGACAATGTATTAAAAAGAACCGTCCCACTGAACAATGTGTGGTTGCCAGAAAACACTGTTTCCAATACTCCCAATTTACAACATCTTTTGTGTGACAGTCTTAGCTTAGTTTTCCTCATTTATAAATAAATTTATATTCAATTTTCTGTGACAACAATGTTAATTTTTCAAATCATTCTACAGATTATATCTTTATGCAACAGGCTGGAGAAAAACGTCCACAGCTCTTTAACCATCCCAAATACAAAGTACTAGCATTTTGGCAACCTGACATTCTTAAGAGCTTCAAACAGGGAAAACCCTCAAGAACCCAGTGGGAGCTATAAAAGTTTGGGCATCATTTTGAATTCAAACCATATGATCGGTAAAATCCATGCTTACTTCTACAGCTAAGAAATTTTTCTGGAAATATATTTGGATCATTTGTTCTTACTGCCAGCCATTGTTTTGGAAACCTTCCTAAAGGAACAAGTGGTTGCTTTTTAGGTTTTCAGAGCTTCCAAAATCCTGTTTGACTATTTTCTTTGTTCATATGGGCCTGGAAATGAAAAAGCCTTAGAAACCATCAGAAGTGGTTGCTGCCACCCATTCCTAAGAAGGAGCAAAACCAAAGTGATAGCAACATTGGTGTTCTCTCCCTTGCTTTGTGCGTCATGCAGTTGCTCCGCCAGCCAGAACCATTTACAGTGCATTAGGACAATGTGGAAATCATCTCCTTCCTCCCCACTCCAAACGCTGTAAGCCTGTTCATTTCCATATATCCCACTGCTCAAAACAGATTTAAAGCACAGTGGCCACTGCCATAAACTCCTCTTTGTGCCAGGGCTTTCATGAAAGGGTGCCTTTCCACCTTCCCTCCTGACAGCTCTTATGACCTGGATGCCTTCTCTTCCTGCTCTCCCCCAAGCTATCTTTAACTTCATTTCATAAAGCAACTAAACTGCTGCAATGAGGTCATACATCCATCCTAGCGCCTCTTCCAATACAATTTTAACAGGCTGGTTAAATTCAACCAAATTTGACTGAGGGGGATAGTGTTTTCCACAATAATTGCTATGTATATGCTTTGTGGAAAAAGGTGGCCAAGATGAGAAACCCTCCAGCAAGCACCACAGCCACTCTGCAGCAGATGTTACTACTCACGCTGCCTAACAGCCTGATGTGCTACAGCTGCACAGGACAGAAATCTGTCCAAGGTGTACTCAGCTCTAGCCAGTGCTGCAATGCAAATACCTTCCCAGAAGAGGTATCATGAAATTACACATAACTTTCTCTCTGTGTCCTCAGTTGGACCAGCAAGTCAGAGATAGGACACTCTTTACAGGAAGAGATTTTCTAAAGAACTTAATAGAAACTGTCAGCATCTCCACTTTCTACATGAATGAACCTATTTAAAATTTGTATTTTTTTTTTCCCTGCAGACAGTCATTGTTTTTATTTTATCTACAGAAAGCATTTACTTTCTTAGGAGTATTTTCCATAGCCATTTTCTGTTTCCAAACCAGTCCTCGCCCCGATGAGCTCAGTACATATCCAAACTAGGAATGGGGGTGAGGGAGATGGAAGCATTTAGCACCCACCCTAGTACCAGCAGCAGATCCTTGCTTCATTCACGTTCCTCTTCAGGAAATATAATTCCACAAAAACTTTCCACATTACTATTCCCTGGCACGACCACAGCGCTACAGTGTCCGCAGTGCAGCCCTGCTTTGTACCAGTGCTTCTAACATTCCTCTGCTTGCTCTTTCCCTCCCCAGAACAGGTTTGGTGTTCATCTCCATGGCCTTTCTGTCCCAGGAGTAGTGAGGGGAATGGGCTGGAGATGGCTTATGATTTCCCTCAGCTTTTTTTCCCCCAGCACTACTACGCGCATGGACTTCACAGGCCTTGGGAACAGCAAGGCTTAAGAGCAGAGCAGTGCTGAATTAGGAAGGTCTTGTGGTTGGTGGTCTTAGAAGTTGTTGCTCAGAAGCAGAGAAGCAAAACCAGATTCTTTGTCCACAGTCAGGCACTATATACATAAAGGGTTTCTCTTATGCAAAAAGAGAATTAAATCAAAAGCTTTTGTGGTATGCTAACGTAAACAATTACTACAAGAAAACGATGGTCTGGTTTTTTAACTTAATTTTTCATCAGCTTGGTTGCATGACACTCTGTAGCATGGACTCTTTAAATTGAAGTCTTAGAAGTCCAATCTACTGAAACATGAAGTGGAAAACACTTCTAAACATACCCTGTCTGATTTTTTGCGCATTTTCAAAGTGCTGTTAAAGGACTAATATTGACAGTCACTAGAGAACCTGAACTAGATTTCTTCTACTTCAATAGCTGATTGAATTAACAATCAGATGTCTCAGGGCTGTAAAATATAAAGGCTGTGAAATAATTAACTGTAAGTTACCATTGCTGTAAAGATTCATTTCTTCTTGTTGCAAAAATATTTTTATTTTATTTTGCATTTAGATATTTGTTCTTAAGTACTTCACACAACAATGTTGTCAGGAACTGGGCTTGGTCATAACTTTGACTTTTCCAATGCACATGTACAGTCTTGTAACAGAAATATGAAGGCTGGTATGCATGAAGTATGAATGGAAATGTATACACTACTGGAAGCAGCAGCAACACAAAGGTGAAAACAGTGGCACACACAGATAACAAAGGACAAAATTGCAGGAAAATTAAAAATGTCTCATTTACATCAAGACGAGCAGGCCTGAGCTCTGGCAAGGCCACAGCCCAGCCTTGGACCATGACCCTGCACCTTGACAACAGCAGAAGAGCAACAATAGCAATCCGTTATCACAGCACATCACATATGCCACTCCTTATCCTATGGGCACAGCAAGAAGTCATATTACAGTCCAGAGAAATTCAACATGAGGACACACAGACAAATGGACGGTAGACTTGCCTAAAATTTATGGAGGCTGAAGCAATCAAAACCCTGAGGCCAAATAACCATGCCAGCATAGCTGTTGGATCCTAAAGGCATAGAAGACCTGAATAAAATCAAGATTATCACCACTCATCACCAGCAGCCCAGAAAAAGCACTGAGGACTTGACAGCCAGGGCCCTTTTCCCTTCAGTGCCGCACATGAGCAATCCTAGCCAGACCATGTCAACATATACATCCTGCTTTGAGTACACAGGTGTGAGACTGAGTAAAATGAACATATTTAGAGATTTTGTAACACAAAACTACCTCTCTCTTCCATACGATCTTGCACTGAGTGCTGTCAATTTAATTTCCTATGGTGGATTGTGTCAAGTTGCCTCCTCTCCACTGTGAAACAGTCCTCTTAGCAGGAAGGTGCTGGATGACACAGTACTGAGATACAGTATTAATGCATGTTGTACAAATAAGTTATACTTTTGAAATTTCACGAAGTCAGACATGAGCCAAACTCTTATACTCAGTTCTTGACATACACAAACATCGGCCCCAGCAGACTAGATCACTGTCATGAAAAAACATACCCCACAAACTTCAACAAACACAGGTATGCGGGCGTGGCTAATGCTTTGGTTAAATCTGAAGAGGAAGAAAACTATATTGTAGATTTTGGTAGTTTTCCTCCTTAAAAAAATCCCAAAACATTCCACATGGATTTGAAGTAAACAGCAAATTGAATTACTGTGACATTTTCTCATGAATTTATATTGATTCACTTGTTACCTGATGCTGACCCCACCTAAGTCAAAAGTAAAACTCCAGGAGCCTGGAAATGTAATTCTACCTCGCCTAGCTATTCTACTGCTTTTTCCAGTGTTACCGCTTAGCTGCTTTAACTGTGACTTAGACCAAAGAACAATCTCAAATTACTTTCAGTTTTATATTCACTTAAAAGAGATTTGAGACAGATGATCCGAGATTTTTTTTTTTTTCTTTTTAGCCTCTTCAGTTCTTCTTTAGAGACTTGGCATTGTGACACTTTTGGCTGAGGGGAGGGAAGGGTACTGAACAGATGGATTGGTCAAGTGTCTGAGAAGGGTAAATCAGAAAAACAGAGAAACAAGACAGAAATCCATCTCAGCTGGAAATAGCGAGTAGCTTTATTCTTCATGAATCTTCAGCTGTAGCTCAAGGTGTGTGTCACATCTTGCCCTCCCAAAATATAGAGTGGTTCTCAGTAAGCCCTTCAAGCTTACTTTTTTATTTACTTAAATGGCTTTACACTAAACCAAAAAAGAACTGTTGTTATCAAAAAAGAGCATACATAAAATACATTGCACTGTATACTAAGTCACCCTACACAGCCTAAATCATTTGAATCTGGTTTCAAATGGGTGTTTTCTGGTCGCTTCATGACTGTAATCTTTAAACATTTTTTAAAAAGTCAATGTTTATTACTGTCTGGTTTAGATTGTTGGGAATTTTACTTTGCCAAGAAAAGCATCAGAAAGCCACAGTTCTGAGGTTTCCCCTGTGTTGGCATGCACCTGCACATTTTACAAATAAGATTTTCAGTATTCTAAATTTTGACAAATGTTATCAAAAAGAGGTAAGTACAGCAGCACTTGAACAGCAGGCAACAATAGCATAGGGCTGTCACAGGGAAGCCTCGACAGATCTTCCAAGATGAAAGATACTATGTTATATATATTACTAGTCATAATGACTGGGATTAGTGGAACCATCTAGTCCAAGAAACCTGGATTCCTAAATCTGGACATGAAATGTTTCTCTGGGCAAGTTCTCAGATGTCTGCATTAAAATGAGAGCTGCCCTTGGAAAAGGTAAAGGTTCCCATTTGGCTGCACAAATTAGACTTGCATTGACTGTGCATACTTTAAGGTGGCATTTTGCTTATACAAGCTGCATCTTATTTTCTTGAGAATGAACCTTAAGAATGAATAATTTTCCTCACTTTCCAGAAAAGGGGAGAGGGTTTGCATCACAGCAACAAAAATCAAAAGAGATCCTTGGCTGATAATTCTACACTACACAGTTTCATTGTAATTTTTCACTTGCATTTATTTAACTGCGTCTAATAGCGTTTAAAAATACTATTTCAATAAGGCTAATTTATTAAGGTCTTTACTTAAACATATGAGAATTCCAGTTTAGGGCAACTGGATTATTCCTTTGCTTTAACTTAAGTGAGTGCTTTGATGCCTTACTGAATCAGGCCTGAGTGATTTATAGCAAATGCAATGCCTTTTTGGAAAAGCTACTGTATCTTTTGCCAGATCCTAAAGGTTGCTAAGTGGCTTTAAGAGGTTAAAACAAGATGCCTGCATTTGCTTACATATTTGATTACATTTTTATGAGTTTACAGATATTTTCCCTGAAATAAAAGATGCAGTTGGATAGACAAATTAGCACAAAGCCTGGGGCAGCACAGCTGCTCTTTTCCCCGGCTACTTAAGGTATAATGAACAGATGGAAATCTCGCTTCCACCACTGACAGGCTTCACCTTGACTGTTAAAAGGCAAAGAAGTAATGACCTTTCAGAAATGTCAAAGGGAGGCTGGTAATAGGAATACTCAAAATATTTCCGACATATTAAATACGCTCCATAACCTTTGTACTGTTTGATCATTATGAAACATACCTCTCCCTTGATGGGCTTTTTAACACATTAAAATATCTTAAGTACCTGCAACACAAACTACACTTGAGAAAAGAAGCATATTGGAGGTTAGACCAAAGAAAAGGAGAATGTACAATTTAAGGAAGAAGGAGCTTACCATTTCCAAAGCATTATTTAGACAGCACACTGTTTGACCTGAGGAACTGTGAATATTACAATAGAAATGACAGAATCACAGGCTGGCAGGCACCTCTGGAGATCATTTCGTCCACCCCCGGCTGCTCAGGCAGGGTGAGCTAAAGCAGGCTGTGCAGGACCATGTCCAGACAGCTTTTGGGTATCATCAGGGACAAAGACTGCACAACCTTTACGGGCAACCTCAAGTAAGAAATTTTTTTCTTAAGCTTAAAACTTACCTTACATTTAAGCACAATGTTTGCGTTTATTCTCTCTTGTCCTGTCACTGGGCACCACTTCTAAACCACCTGGCTCTGTCCTCTTTACACCCTCCCTTCCAATATTTGTACACACTGATGACATCCCTCTGAGCTGCTTCTTCTCTGGGCTAAACAGCCCCAGCTCTCAGTCTCTCCTCACAGGAGAAATGCTCCAGGCCATCATCTTGGTCACCCTTCACTAGTTGCCTTCCAGTATGTCTCTACTGCACTGGGCAGGCCAGAACTGGATACAGCGCTCCAGGTGAATATGGATGATAAAATGTAACTAACCATATAATGTGTAGAGCATTAATTATTTGACACGATACAAAGACCTATTTCTTCTCCAATTAGGCAAGACAAATATTGCAGTGTGATAGATAATTTAGATGTAAATAATGAGACTTAATGAAAATGAGGATAGGATAAGATAGGATAATATTTGACTAGTTTTTCAGTGTCAAACCCACTTCCATTTTGATTAATGTCTTTAGAACTAGATCTAGGTGATCCATACTGTAATTATGAAGAAAGCCCTTTATTGTACACAAAATCAGTAACTCCATTATGCCTAGACTTGATGCTGGTCATTACTCAACATCACTAATTGAAGGGGAGGAAAAGGGGTTTCTTCCGTATACATCTAAGCCAGAAGTGTTACATTTCTAAAGCATTTTTCAGCTTTCCCCCCTTCTGGATTACAACAACTTCACCGGCTCTCTACACCGCACTAACTGTGAGGGGTTCAGTGCTTTTAAATCCTGCAGGTGCCTCGAGGTGGTGGTACCTGAGATGTCACAGGGCTGGATCTGAAGAACAGACTTCCTTCTTCCACAATGATTCCACAGCAAACACGACATGCTATACTGCCTTTGCACTGTAATCTCTATTACGTATGAAACCTCGAACTGGAAACCACTGTGCTTCACAATGGAGCTATTATTCTACTGTGTAGAAAAGATTTATCTTTATTACATTTATTCCAGGAACAACTTAAATGGAGAATTGCCAGGATCAGAAAAAATCCTGGGACTTCAGGAAGGATATCTGAGAAGCCATTTGGGACTAGATACTCTCATGGTACTTGATGGCAAAGAAAGAAACTGGTTCTTTAAGCCTCTCGTCTTATCCCCCCACGCCTGGGAGAAAGTAAGTTGCAAAAGAATTTTTTGTAGGTTTTACAATTAGTGATTTTAATTTCAAGTTTCTACAACTAAAAACATGAAAAATTGCAGTCTACCTTGGACACATCGGAGATTTTTTCCAAAATAGCTCGTAGCATTAACGATCCCCATTTAACTATGTGAAAATTATTCTACGCCCCTAACTGGATAGCATGGTATATTCCTTAAATCAGTCCTTATTATCCTTAAGCATTTCTTGAAGGAAAGAGAAACATATGACAGAAATTTATCTCAAGCATCCAGGAAGGAGAGCTGGGAATTCCGAGTACCCCAGCAACCACTGAATTCTGTAATATGTCCCACCCCAGCCATTGGTAGCCAATATATTCTAGCAATGATAATTTATGCTAGAAACTGTTTGTAGTATGCAGCCGTTTCAAATCTAGGGAAGTAAAAAAAGCTCAAAATTAATTTGGAATCCCTTCAGTCGAAACCAGTACTAGTGACTCATGAAAAGAAGCTCAGGCATATGAAATGATTTTCCTAGATGGGTAAATGCATGGGTTGAGATCTAAGTGACATTCAGCAGGAGAAGATGGACAAGGGTTGAAAGAAGTGTCACACCTCATCTTAATCACCCTGGGACAGCGTGTACACTATGGTCTTAGGCACTGTGGAAGCAATGCCCTTGCAACCATGCAAAGAGAGAGAAAATCAGCAGATGCTAGCCATGGTTGTATGGACTTCTGTATTTTGGACAGAAATATGGCAGCCTGGTCTCTTGTGACACACTTTCATTCCAAAGTCAGTCTGCAGAATGCCTGCTTAGCAGACTACCCTCTCAGAGCCTTATGAAGAAGAGGAATCTCAGCTTCTAGTCAACATGCTTAGAGGAGATGCTGAAGGACCAAATCTCAGGAAACTGACAAAATCTCCATGTCTGTGGTTTACCGGCTCCCCTAGTGTGCAGGTCAGCAGTGTCAAAGACTAGAGCCCAGAAATACGGAATTCAAGGCTTCCTAAGAAAATCAGTAAGTTGTATGTCCTTGAGCGCAGTGAACCTTAAAGATTTTCTGATCCTAAATTGGAAGGGAAGATGACCTATTCCAGGCAACTCTTCAGTTCCACTCTGACTCAAAGGAGAGAGAAAGAAGCATGGAACATCTGCTACATTGATATCAGGACAGTTTATGTGTTTCATGCCCAGCACTGCATTAGAAAAAGAAATCTGCCCAGACAAAATCTGAACTTATCCTGTGTGATTTTAAAATTCTTCATAATCATGCTGTGATGATACAATTTCGCCACCATCCTAGTCAAGAGATTTTTTACATCTCAAGAAATAACCTTGACATTTACAATTGCCTGAAGTCAATCTCACTGTTGTTAGGGATGACATTACTCTGGAAAACACCAGATCAGTGTGCCACAACTCTTCCGTAGTCTAAATCTTGTGTCAGATACAGGCCCAAAGGACATCCAACTTCCAATTTCTCTTTTGACTCTTTTCCAAGAACACCATCTACATGGGCTCTAGGATGTTTTTCTGCAATCTATCTTAAGCATTTGATCTTTTTTCCACTCCACTGTATTCGCATTCTTAAGATCATTCAGACAATTAAACTATATGACTAAATCTCTGCTCTCCATTACATACAATCTAAACATCATGGGAAGAAAGGTCCAGGGGCAACTAAATAAAAGGAGATGGGGAGGAAGAAAAAGAAAGAGAAAGCAGCATTTATCCCTCCCCTGAGCCCTATAGGAATTAATGCTTAGGCACAATGTTATTAAACATAATAACAAAAATGTGGGAAAAAAAATATCATTACTAATAAAGTTTACACATGACACAAAGACTGAGGTTGTCATAAATTATGAAACAGGTTGCTATCTTATAAGATGAGCAAAGACAGAAATATATTTATTTCGATGTGGCCAAATGTAAATTTATAAAGCAAGGACCAAAAGTAAAGAACTCTATTCTGGAAAGATGTATTTCAAAGAAAGCTATAGGTATTGAATATATACCATTGCTCAGCAAATATCACAGCCAAAAAGGTTAACGCAAATAAGGTCTGTACAGATAAGGGATTATCAAATGTGGATTTCACCTTTCTATTTGGTATAGTATAACCAGTGCTATAGTACTCTGACCATTTCTAATATCTACAATTAAATAAGTAAATATCAAAAACAATTTACTCTAACCAAATGCCCCATTTTATGCAGAAGCTCAAACTAGTTTACAAAAATGTCTTCTGGCTTTATAACCTTGTAGTACACTGAACATGGCTAGAAGAATGCTTAAATAACACACAATTCCAAACATTCAATTATGTCAACACACTCAGTGCTCTAAGGGATGGTTGAAAGGACTTACAAAAGGTAGGTTTTGAACAGCAATCTGAAGTGAAAAAAAGTTGCATTGCAGTGTAACAGGGGAAGGCACTCCACATTGAAGATGAAAAAAAAAATTCCTATTAAGAAAAAAATTGAAAAAAACCCAGACGATGTGGTGGGTAGCAGAGCTGTGCAACTACAGCAGAGACGAGATGAGACAGAGGTAGCCATAAAGCTGTGTAGAACTATGAAAGAACAAAAACTATTTTGATGTAGTAAAGCAAGGCGCAGCCAATGAGGACGTTATCTAAAGAGGAAGTGTGAACAAAGTGCAGGAGGGGAAGAAGAGTTTGGCAGCAGCATTTGGACCACCTGGAAGAAAACCAAGTGTGTATCATGAAGGCCAGAAATTACTGTAATCCACGAGGGAGATTATCCAAGACTATAAATGTACTGAAATCTTTTATAATAAAAGATAAGTATAAAGAAGAACTATGCCCAGGGAAAGATATCAGATTCATCTTACACATCCCAGTGAGATGGAGAGTACTGTTACTTCCCTTGCAGAAGCTGGGTGGGTTCTGTTTGAGTAGCATTGCTAGTACAATTTAATTTTCCAGCTCAATGCTGTTCAGCAGAAATGAAACAGCATTTAAAATATGTAACACTACCAGTGCACATCACACAGAAGATACCCCAAACCAGAAAACATTATAAAAACAAATGTAAGTATGTGTTCAGCCAAAGTCTTTAGTTCCTGCGAAAGGTGACCTGCTGCTCCTCAGCATCCTTCCTTCTTTCTGCCCTTCCCTGGGCAGTTATATACACCAGTGAGAACCTGGATTACAGTTTCCATACCATGCCTTATTGTAAAAGGATTCTCTAAATATAAATGCACCAGGCATTTTTGGGTCATGTGAGAAGATTACCATTCTGTATTAATAAAAAGCTTTTCCAAGCAGCTCTGTAAGTGAAACAGAAACACAAGTTAATAAACGTACATTTAATCTCCAGCAGTTGACACCAGAAGCTAAAGTAAATTATTATCTTGCAGAAGAAAACAGAAATTAATAAAAGTTCAGAAGGGCTCCACAGGCCTTTTGTAGTTGCCTTTAAGGAAAATTCTCCTAGACTTGTGATGGTTGGCCTAAAACTGGAGCACTTCCCACTCAAAATACAGAGCATTTTGCATCTCCCTCGGTGCATGTGGTGCTCTGACTGATCACATCAACGTTACAAAACTGGGTTGCAACTGCTTGGTTGCTCTCTGATGTCACATATGACAGACAACTCTGGTCATTCTGGACCAGGAAAGGAGGAGTTCACAGGGAAAGAAACCCCATTCTTCGACCAACGACCATGGTAAATTAGGTCAGAAGTATATCACAAATTTCTAAACAAAACTTTCTACTGATGAAATTCAGTATCACGTATTGAAAGGTAAGAAAGAAAACAAAACTGAGAGAATACTTTTCTGAAGTACTCAAGTAATTAACCGTTTTGAAAATATTAGGCAGAATTTAAGGAAACTCACATTTTATTACTACCAACTAAACTAATTTGTCTACAACTTTACTAATATGGTTTATACATCTGATAATGTTCAAAGCTCCACACAAAGAGTAAACCCTCAAAGACTAACAAAACCCCTTTTCATGGCTCTTTGATACTACAAAAGTTGCCACTACTATTAAAAAAGTCAAGATTTCACATATTAACTTCAAAATCACCCCTAATTGGATTTATACTTGGGAAAAATTGGAGGAATGTTTATAAACTTTGCCATAGAAGTGGAATACTCAAGCTCAAGAAAATGGTTATATTTATAACAGTAATGTTTTTTCCAGAAGCCATCATAAAGAAATAATAGCCGCTCTTGCTTTCATTGCAGAAACAGGAGCTTTCTGAAATCCCTAGAGAGAAAGGGATAGTATGAACATTGTATTTTTCATTGAAAAACTGGCAACGCTTTCAGCTGACCTACACTGGACATATTATTGCAGCCTGTGCTAGTGGCTATGGTTGTGTTTCATCATCATGAATTTAGCTTTCTTTAAAATTGCCTTTGAAGTGAGTTCAAACTTTTCAGTCCAAACTGTCTCACTGGTAAACTTATATTCAAATACTTATTAACAATGACTGGAAAAAAGGTTAATTGGAGACTAAATTAAGGTCCCAGAAATGTTCTACCTCTATTTTAACATTTTAAACAGGTGGTTAGAAGTTTTAGAAGGCTCCTCCTCATAGTCTCTTCAAATATTCATGATCCTGGGGATTGTATCAGTGATCTCAAAAGAGTAATGTATAAAATTATAGCTCTTATAATTGGGCACTAGGTGAGAAAAGGAAGTGGCTGCACACTCCTCAGAACTGCTTATAAACCCCTGCTAAGCCAAATGCTATCTATCCTTTTCTCAGTATTATTTAGGCCTTCCTCAGGGAACCTCAGATGTCTACCAAATGGTCTCCAAGTTTCTCGTACAGAGGGAAGTAAGAAATTTATGTTTAACATGTTATTTTAGATTACAGAGACAGCACACTAATGGATGCAGTTTTTCTCTGATTTTATTTCAGGCTGGATATGCCTGTAGCATATAGACTTTGCAGAATATGCGTGTGCTTCAAATTAGCTAGCTCAGATATCGACTTTGGTGTACCGAGAAAGTAGAATGTACCAAATAGTTAAAAAGCATATTTTTTATGTTCTTTCTAAAATTCTATCTATATTATTTGCCTTTTTGCATAAAACTCACTTATTCCTTGAATTTCTTAATATTAATCCAACAAAAAAAGCTTCATATATATATCTTAATGGTCTTGGTAAATTGGTTTTTCAGAGATGAGCTGATGGAATTCTTAGTGGATTCAACCACCATTGAAGATGCACAGTACTTCTGAAACTAGACCCAGGCCACGCCTTTTTGGAAGGATTGGGGGGATCATGAAGGAAAGAAATTTATACTAATTCCAGATTCTGTTATTTTGGTGTTTGAAGCAAAAACCTTTCTGTAACTTGTAATTGCTAGTAAATTCTATGACTAATCATTCAAATTATTAATCCATATGTGTTCCAATGACTTTAGAGAATTGGATTGTTTTAATAGGTACGTTCAGGATATATTGCCTAAAAAATTAGATCTCGGTTACTTCAGTAAGTTTAAGTCCCCTGTTCATGATTTATTGATCAGAGATCCATCTGCCTTTTAAGATTAGTTAATATTCCTTTTCACTAGCCAACAGTCTGACTTCTGCTCTTTTTTGTCCTGGTCAGTATTAAAATGTTCACATCTATAGTTAGATTTACTTGGTCTACTTGAGTAGTCATTATTTGAGTGCATTATATGCAGAACAGCGTAGCACCTACTGAGATTGGTCATATTGGAGCAGTTTAAGAATGCCAGTTACTACAACTTACTCTCCTTTATGGTTACTCATTCACAAAACTATAGAGTTGGATTTTCTAGATTCCTAAGTCCCCCTTGCATCCTAAAAAGCAGCATCTTAAATGAGAGAAGAAATAAAAGAATTTTGCTTGTATAAATGAACTATCCTCTCACCTCAAGCCAGCCAGAAACATAACTTTTGGAGTAAGGAAGAGGTATTTAATAGGTTTTTCAGAAAAAATAGGTGGACGTGGGAAAAATAGGGCAAAGTATTCTACTCCTGTGCAATGTTTACACCATGTAATCAAGCCCATAATAAAGAAAAACAAAGTAAAAGTCTTATTTTTTTTCTTTCTGTAGTGCCTTCTTGAGAATAAACAAATTCAGCTTGAGCTTTCTTAGCATGACAACAATTATTATTACACAGCATAAAGCAGAACATCTGAATTATCTGTGTACTTCCTATGACTGTGAGTTTTCTGAAAGAGGTCTGATAACATATTCATGCCACTAGATTACATAGTCTAAAAAAGCAACCAAAGGTTAATTACATTTATTCTATAATAATAATTTTATCTATTTCTTTCAACTACCTGTCTGAAAGCTATTTTCCCTGTCAGTCACCTAATACACATGATCTTTTTAAAGGCTATCAAACCATTACATGTTGGGATGACAGCAAGCACAGATCACCCACAAAAGCACCGTGTGACCCAACACCCTAATGGGTGCCTGTAAATGAGTAAGCCTGCTCACTCTACTCCATCTTCAGCAGTAACACTAGATAACTCTCAAAATACTTATTTTTGCAGAAATGTGGGGAGGAAGTAGATGGAAGATGATACAATCATTTTTCTTCCAGTCATGCAGAAGCAAATACACATATGCACATTCTGGGAAGAGCCATCTACATGGGAAAAAGTTTTATGACGAAATGTGAGTTAATAGATTAAATAATGCTTCTAACTTGTACAGTATCAGACAGATATCTAAACATGCACATTAAACATTCACTGTGGCACTTGAGGTAACCCCCAAAATCCATCCCTCACTTGCTGGTTGCAGTTCAGCGGATGCATATGATCCATAAGATACTGAATATAATCAGAATTATGCTATGAAATGCTGTTCTTCTTATGTAAACTGTCATGTACTATCAAAGAAGCTCATTAGGGCTCCCTTAATGAAAAATTACTTACTAATCATTTTTTTCTTACAAGAGATAGCTTAGAGCTTGGCATCTATATTTCTCCTTGCTCCCTAAGTCTCCAAATTCCATCTCTTTTTAAGATAAAGACAGAGCTAAAACTTGATTTGATTAATATTTTTATTTGCTGGTAGGCTTTAGTAGCTAAAAATATAAAAAGAGATAGAATGATTACATCATGAGATTTGTGCATACTGGCAAGATCATCTGTACATTAAAATAATAAAGTAAATAGCAAATGTCTCTACTCACTGCCAACAAACAAAACAAAACTGTTTCACAACCCCATATCATATTCAGTTGTGTGCTCAAGCAATGCAGAAGGTAATGAAGAGACCATTGCTTCTACTTCAAGAAGCTACAAAAGAAGAGACTGACTAAAAAATAAGAATGGCAGAAAAGAGAATAAGTATCACCCTTCAAAACTGCGTGTTTGCTTACAACACCAATGTTCCATTTAATAGATTAAAAGGGAAGCTCATATAGTAGCAAATGGTTGGGAATATCAGACTGTCCATCTACCTTGCTATTAGAGTACATTGTATTTTCATAATTTTTTTTTGTGAGCTGTAATAATCAGCAAAAGTTACAATTTATGTGATTTATATTAATGAAAAGGATAAATTACAAAATGTACTTCTCAAAAGCTTTGGGAAAGCTGCCATCTGACCCCAGCCTCTTAGTGAAAGGAGAACCACTGAACATGAAGACTGCTGTCAGTAGCGGATCGCACTGCTATTGAATATCCCCCTTCAGGATTCTAGAGGAAACTCCTCCAGAATTCAGGAAAATTTCCTCTTACACAGAAACCCATCCAATTTCTTTTTGTTTTCATTTGTCTCAGGGCTCTGACAGGCAATGATAAACTGAACTTAACTGAAAATTAGGATCAGATGGTGAACTGAGATTAGTTCTGTAAGCTTCTCACAATTTGACAACGCTAGCACAAGAAAGTCTCCCCTCATTCTACATCTCTCCTCTATATGATTTAGGAAGCTAGATCATCTGGACCAAGCCATTAGCTACTGTAATCAGGGGGGTTTTTTGTTGAATGTATTCAGTTTCTCATCCAAATGCTCAAAAGAGACTGACACAGAGATGGATTTTCAGTCAGGAAACACATATCCATTACACTGCTTCCCTCCCCC
Source organism: Burhinus oedicnemus (assembly GCA_008921705.1). Lineage (NCBI taxonomy): Eukaryota > Metazoa > Chordata > Aves > Charadriiformes > Burhinidae > Burhinus > Burhinus oedicnemus. The sequence continues at coordinate 224,524 of VFFE01007130.1, read as the reverse complement.
CACTTCCCTCAAGAAGGCCAGGAAAGATGTACAATAACTGTAGCTGTCTGCAAAGTCTCTTCCCTAGAGATAGGAATAATGAGCTCTTGGAAATGTTTAAAGTCTACTAAATAAGAAAAGCATCTAGCAATGATCTGGTAAAACAGTTTTAATGCCATGAGATTCCACTCAATATCTCCAGTACTATTATTTTTAACTGAAAAACTAGGACTACTGCCAATTTTATACTTCTGGAATTATTATTGTTTTATAAGTTTATACATATATACACACACGTATCTTTTAAAATGTCTACATTTCCTGGCATTCAAAGTAGACGGCTAGTGCTGCAAATCTTGACAAAACTCAGTTAAACAATCAAGTCCCCACCCATCTCAAAATATTTAAAGTATAGATGAGTCCAAAATACTTTCCATTTCTTTCCCTTTGTTTCAGCTATTAAAAAAAAGCACATTAAGATTTTGCAAATTCATAAATATTATATCATTTCTGGGATAACAACTCAGAAGAGTGAGAAGAGACTGCCTCTAGGGATTCCTCCATGAGATTCCTGGTTGGGAGCACAGATAGTGCTGTGAAAATAGTTACACCATTCAAACAGCACACAGAACTCAGCTTATGCACTCAAAGCCAGCGTACAATGGCTACCAAATACAAGCTACTGAATAGTATAAAGACTAACAATCCCCAAACAGAGAAACCCTACCAATAACAGCTCTGAAACTCCATTTGTCAACTTCCAGATGTTGTTTCTTACCCTTCTACCATCAATAGAGGCTAGAAGCATCATGAAAGCTAGCATGCACTAGCCCAACATGCCCAGCTGGGCTTTTAAGGGTAGCATTCAGTAGCTAAACTTTTTCAAAGCTTGGCTCAAATCTCCAGCAAATATTCTAGAAGATTTCTGCAGTCATGAGCAATAATGCCATGACCTGAGCTCCAAAGGAATCTTCTCTCTGTGAGGGAGAGTGACACTGTGGCTTTCACTCTGTCCTACAAAAATCCCCTCATGGGCTCTCAGCTTTCATCTCTAGTCCAAGAAAATCTCTACTGCTCTTTTGGTAGTTTCAAAGTACTCTAAAGAACTTCTTAATAGATCAAAGTGGTTTTTAGATGCTGAAATCTCATGTTTTTCCTGATATTCTTGCAGTGTTTTCTTGATACAAATTTGAACATCGATCCAGTAAGTGTTGCTGTAGGGCACAGCCTTATCTTATCTGTGCCAAGAGACAGAGAACTTGTTCCGCTAGAAGTACAGGCGATGCCCTAACCAGGACTATCACACTTGATATCTGAAAAAACAACAATTTTTCAAACTGCAACACTACAAAGAAACTATAGAATCCATGTTTACATTAACACTGGGAAGAACTCCTCACCATATACCACCATACAAAGTGAAAAATACATACTTCTCTCAACAAAGCCAAAGCTCACAGAGAATAGTTCAGTTGGAAGGGATCTACAATGATCACCTAGTCCAACAGATCACCTCAAGGCTGACCAAAAGTTAAGGCATATTATTAAGGGCATTGCCCAAAAGCCTCTTAAACACTGACATAATGTATTTCTCTTTGGTCCAAGGGACAGCTAGGCAAGAGAAAGAAGCACATTAGTGCAGAAGTAAGGCTGCACAAAATTTAACGTTTAGCTGTATCCTTTTAAACACATCAGCTCTGCATGTCATTACTTGACCAGAGCAGACCTAACTGGGAGAAACCTAGCAAGCTGTGAAAAGGGGGGCTGCATCCCAGACCTTAAGACCAGATGGTTGTTACATTGAAAACAGGTGAGATTTGTCACTGGAAAGGAGCAGCTAAACATACAAAAAGAGGAAAAAAGGCATGTGGAGCAAACCTGACTTTCTCAAATACATTCACATCTACTTACAGCACAACTCAGTGATAATGACCATATGCTTTTGACCATAATTTTATGTTGGAGCATCAATGTTCAAGCAATATTATATATCAACTATATAAATGCTCTCCAGGTTTTCACTTTTTAGTTTTGTTTAGTAGTAGGGTATGTGACTACAAATATTTTAAAACTAAGTATGACAGATTTGGAATTGTACCAGCAAAATTAATAGTAGTGTAGGAGCAGTCCTTGGGACAGTAGGATACGTGGCGAAAGTCCTAAGTCAGTATTCACCACGCAATCTTTTTTCGGATATTTTGCAGAGTTTAAATCATAAACAGATGTTTGTGGAAAGAAACTGTCTCCTCTTTCTTGCATACAGTGTATTAATCACTCTAAAATAAGACTATAAAGATAACATCTTGCTGAGTCCTTAGTACTTAGCGAGGTTACTAAATACTTCATTTACATCCCATTTGGGACAAAGCTTAAGAAGCAAAATTTGAGATGCTTCAGAGATCTCTAAAAAGAGTTATAAAAACTATTTAAATATTTATACTCTCAAGGCGGACAAAAGGAACTGATGCCTCACCATGTGGGATGGTGGCAGAAGACAGAATCTCTGCCTTCAAGGGCTACAGGTCCAAAGAAAAGAAACCATCCTGTGCTACTCCCGAGACTGAATATACAAGCAAATTAGTTTGAGAAAGAATGAACACAGTTTAGTTACTTTATGACATTCCTTTCTTATTTTTAGTAGGGACAGTGATGGCAAGGAAGTAATAAAGAAACTGAAAAGCAGTAATTGTTGCTTATCATCTGTTTATCCCTTACCAAGAGACTGGGAAGGGTGGGACCTGTGCTGTGCTATGACAGAGCCAGCCAAGGAACCAAGGTTGTGGGACGTACCACAGCCAGCAGAGCATGGCAGAGACAGCAGAAGTTAGGAGATCATGAAATGAAGTAATTAAATAACAAAATCAATACTTTTAGAAAACCTCAGACTCAGAATCACAAATCAACAATCCAGAAGGATATGAAGGAGGGAACAGCTGTGACATAAAAGAATTAGAGAGATTTATAGGTAAGAACAAAAATGGGTAAAAACAGAGGTATGATTAGGATTGAACGAACCTCTCCAGAGAGAAGTGGGAAATAAAGGAGGAAGCAGAGTTGGAACTTACAAAAGTCAATCAGGAAGAAAAGGCAATAGGATGATATATCACTGGTAGAAGGCAGCTGTAGGAGGTAAGCAGAAACAGAAATATAAACAGACAGACAACATGGAATGAGTGACTCAATGAAAAGTCGCAGACTGTTATTACATGCAAGCAAGCATTTCAGAACCCTTAAGTCTGTTTTCCACACCGATTTAAAGTTCAGGCACTGCTCAGACTGCAGAGCTGCACAATATTTTGTGCTAACTAGCTGCAGTAGATGGTCTCCTGCAGACAGCATGCGCGTTCATTTTCTCATTTACCAGTTAGGTAGGGTGCTGTCGTGTTAAACAAAGAAGGTCCCAGCCACATCACACCAGACAAGGTTATTGTCTTTAACATTTTCTACCCCCCTGGGGAAGGAAAAATTCAAGCAGACCACAAATTATTATGTCATGACATTCAAAACCTAAATAAGGTCTATACCATATTAGGAGAAAAAATATGCAATTGGTCATTCTGCCATCAGCTGCTGGATCAGGAATGCTTAAACCCACAAAATCTGGCGCCTTTTTTTTTCCTTCTTTTTTTTGGATACCACCACTATTCTTAATCCCCAGCATCACTGTGATAGAAGTTGTAGTCATTTAGTGGTGGGTGGTGTAGTTCCTTCACTCACAGTGGTCCCGACAGTCAGGAATCTCAGCTATCATTTAATAGCACAAAAAGTATAACCCGCCAGTGGTCCTCTCACACAGCACACAGAAGAGCAAAGCACAGAAAAAGGAAATATCACATTTTGCCCAGCAGAGGACATCTCCTCTAGGCCTATCACATCCTCCTCTTGAGGATACAACAGTCATGCCTGCATTAGAGTCTCAAAGTGACACCTCTGAGCAGCACAACACTGGACTTAATTACCTAATAGCTAAAGAAAAAAAACCCCAAACATTAAGTTTATTATAAATGAAGGAACACAGGTTCCTGTAAATGTGATATTTAAACACAGTCTTCAACCACAGGCACAATCTGAATCCAAGAGTCAGGCGCTGTAAATGAAGAGTGTCCCTAGCATGGGTGGTAGTTAAGTTTACGACTGCTATAAACTGAATGACATTTCACAATGATAAAAGCAATCTAAGCCAGGCCTATTTTTGTATCATCAGCACTGCTCAAAATGTCAAAATTAGTTCATAGCACTGTCTTGCTTTATAACTGACAAGTGAGTAGCATGCCAGCACTTGTTTTCTGCCTCCCTTTTATTTTTGTAACAGTCAGTCTCTTTTCTTTTCATAACATTGTACTACAAAAAAACTGCCTAAAATTAAGAGCATTTTCTTTTTTCATTAACATAATAACAATACAAATGGAATTGTTTTCCATTCCAGTCATTCTTCTCCAAAGGAGATATTTACCAATGTTTGTACACACACTGGCAACTCAGCTTCTTTGGGCCTATGTTAAAAACACCTATACATCCATATTTGACTTGGACACGGGAGTGGAATTTGATGCCGTTTTTAAAAAAAATACATTTTTCTTTGGGAATAAGCACAAGTCAGCCTCGGCCATTAGTCTTAGATGATTCAACAGCTCCAAAGTCACTTCTGTAACCCCAGAGAAGACATGCAGCTGAGAACACCTGAAGCCCGTACAGTTTAATTATTCTTCATTTTTAAGTTTTAAGTTTTATCTTAGAGAACTGTGCATTTGTTTAAAAGTGTCTTCAAATTTTGATTATATATTTACCACCTTTCTTAGTTTATATCAGTGCAGTTAAATTATATACCTGAAACCCCATTAAAACACCCATATGCAAACAATAGTTTCAATGACACAAATACTAAGGCACAGCACATTACTTAAAACCCCCAGCTCCATGAGCAATATCACTATGTTTATTAGCCAAAAAAAGTAACTTAGGTGGATTTCCCCTTTTTTTTTTCCAATTACAGTAGGATTTCTAACAAAGAAAGAAGGCAAGGTGACAAAAATAAGATAACATTCAGACCCCTTTATATAGTACAGTGTGGCAGTACTTACTGAAGCTGAAACTAGTTTAGTGGCTTTCTTTGGAGCACAGACTATGTTCTTTGTCAGGAATCTGTTTTGTCCCATGTTCTGTGAAGTGGTTATTTGACATTGCCTCTGCTCCTTAAGCTAAAGCGGCTGCCAACAAGCCTCAACTGAGAAAACACTATAGCTCCAGTAACCTTTTCAACTGCTTAAGTACATATTAACTCCTTGTTCTCAACTATCTGACCTCCTGCTCTCAAACACAGAGTAGAAAAACCTGTTTTAGCACCTAATTCTAGAACAAAAATTCGTTGTGCAGATACTTGAGTCCTAGGAAACGCAGCCATTTCCTTGTCTTCTACTCTCAAGTTTTCTCTAAAACATGCTTTTATACCAATAGCTGCAATTACAAACTCCACTATTCTGATATTTTGTAATACAACAAAAGCCCAGAGAAGCAGAATGATGGCTACAACACGTCCTGTGGAAGAAGAGGTTTTCCACCAATGCTGAATATTTGCAGAAGGCGCCTTGAGTTCAATGAGGGCGTATGGGGATTGACTCAAGGAAAGTATGACAAGATTTTCTTTACGAAGTCACTGTAACAGAAATATTGTTGAATGTAATTTCAGGACAATGTATGGCAATTTCTTTCCTGTGGGAAAAAAAAAAAAAAAAGAAA
>VFFE01007130.1:186775-218789 GCA_008921705.1 Burhinus oedicnemus | reverse complement strand
TGGAAGTCTACATTTTTAAAAAAATGGGGTTTTCTGGAGACCTGGGCAAACTCAAAATGATTCTAAGCAAACCTCTTTTATATATGCTGTAATGTTGCTATTCTTCATGTACAAAATTTAATGTGTCTCCATAATATTTAACATACTTTCTTAAATAAAACAAGTAAAAAACACTGCAGCATATTTTGATATTGATCAAATCTACCTTTTAAAATTTCCCAATTTATTAATGTTTGCTTTTAATATTAAGGACAAAAAGTGAAATAATATTTAGCTCTACAACAACCCTGTAATACTTATTAAACATGAAAATTGCATTCAGACCAAACTAACTTGGCCCCAAGTCTAAATCAAAGGCCTTAAGAATGCTTTGTTCACTGCAGCCCTGTGTTTGAGTTCTATTAACAGTCCAAACTAGATTTCTTAATTTGTCAGCACCTCTGCTGAAAAGGCAGGTCTTACTTAAAAAGCATGTATCCCTCACTCCCAGAGAATTAACAATAACAACCACAAAGCCACGTAGCCTGCCTCTTCCCACCTCCATCTCAGTTTTCCTTCCTGTGCCAAAGACCAGCATCAAAGCATACCTGCCTATAGAGCTCAAAGGAGAAGGCATCTGGGACAAAAGCAAACCGATGCCGGTTCTCATGTCCAGAGACCAACGCACGGGAGCCGCCTGCTCAGATGGTGGCGTCTGCTAATGCAATCCAACAGCACAGCTGTGAGTAACTTGGTTAATTCAGGTGGAAAGCTTGTTGAAAAGGCACAGTGGATGCTATAGGCCACCACTCCCTCATTAGTTTTATTTTGGATTTTTTTGCAAGCAAGTCACTCATACGTCTTTAGGATAGGGGCCTGCAGCATTTGAGAATGGTGCTGCGACCAAGTGAGGATACTTTGCAACTGAATCTGGCATGAAGATTATATCCAGTATTCCTCATGTATATATTATTTAAAAAATGGCCATTGTATGACAACCGGCATATGCTGGCATTTTAGCTAAGAGCAACAGATGAGCAGCTGGTTCCCATTTTGAATTCTGATTTTGGAAAATGTACCAAACGAGCTGCACTCGGTTCTCTGATCCTGAAAATACTGTTCTTTAAAAGTATTTTCCATATATAATTTTCAGCTTCTCTACTTTTCTGGCAAAGAAAAGAAAACAAACTGAACACTGTGTAGTCTGGCTTAAGATGAAAAATCACTTTTTTAATACAAATTTAGAATTGTTAACAAATTTAATAGAGCCCTTCTTTGTAACTTATGACATTCTTAAATCAGCTGGTATAAATGTGGAGGATCAATGATTTAATTCAGGGGTTTTTTCCAGTATCAATTGAGTAAAATCAGTGCAGTCACACTGCTGAAGAAATGTAGTATTCCAGAAGTCAAACACATGCTCAGATCATAACCAAATTTTTCAGAAGATTAATCAAATCCCTCTTAATATAAACTCACTACTGTAAAAAGAACTCTAAATGTCTGGACCATTATGCCCAGTGACAGAATTGGACTCCATAGGTTTTCAGATGACTCCAGGGCTGACAAATGCAAAACCTCTAACAAGGCTGGCTTTCTATTCTGTATTTACTGAAAAAAGCTAAGAAAAAAATTAAATTAAAAAAATCCATTAATTTTAATGATGCAGGACCAAAGTATATGTAAGCAAGTGGTCTTAAATATTATTGCTAAATTTGAATATTCTCATAGTTTGTTAAAGCATCTAAGATACAAGATTACTGTGAGAATTGTCATATTTCAGACTTGCACAAGTGTTTTCTGTCCTTAAGTATGGAACCACAAACCCAGATGACATCCAGGCAAAAAAAAAAGCCAGTTAAACATTTTCAAATCTTGTACAGAACCTAAAATTAATACAATATAAGTTTAATTATATGTGGCAGCTAATGGCTTATTAAAAGAGCACTATTTTTTCCTGCACTACTTCTCAATATGCTTTCAGACTTGCAGACTCTTCTAATATTAATAACTGTCATTACAACATACCTGTTTATCTAACAGACACAGATAAGCTTACTCCTATTCATATGTTTTGTAAAAGGAAAAATAACTCCTGTGCATGTTTTCTAGATCAGAGCTCTATCCCAAGCAAGAGCAATGATTCCAAATATCTCTTCCATTAAGGTCTTTAAAAAAAAGGGAAATGAAAAAAAAGAAGGAATTTACTTTTAGCAGTAGGAATTAATCCCAAAGCAATTATAATAAAATGAATTTTATAGGATCATTTAACTAAATATTTGCAGAAATAATATTTTCTATGATTCTAGAAAGAAGGCTTGCCTTTTTCTAGCAGTATTTAACTCCTTTTTTTATTAAAATCTGCATAGTTCATTTTCAGCAAACCCTGCCAGCAATCTCTTTCCAGTAGCCATTTAGGCTTGCTACAGACCAGCAAGTAGATGAATGATTAACTTTGATGGTAAAATCCACCAAATTCTGAAATGAAGTTAGCCAATTAAGTGATACTTCTCTCACTGTTTCCAAAGTATAATGTTTGAAACAGATAACTTTCTGGTTTTGTACTAAGCTAAATCCCATTTTTAGAAGGAGAAATATCAAAGTAACGCTGTGCCGGAGATAAAACAGTAAAGAATTTCCTTCTGCAAGAGCCAATGTAGGGAAAGCAGCAGGAATTCTTCCCTCTAATTATTAGCAAGATCTAAAAGAGTAAAGGATTAGGAGAAAAAGATCTTCAAATCACTGAAACCCCATTCTATTTTCAAAATGTGTTCCCTTTTTCTCTCGTATATGCCCCCAGCTATATAAAGATGACCTACCATTTAACTGTTATCTGCTTCTGGGGACACAATCAGCATCCTTTGGAACTCCAGAAATCCAGTTATTCAAATAAACTCACTTATAAAATTGCAAAGAACTTTTGTAATTTTGTAATTAAACAAACACCTTAAATAAACAGATTACATGATTTATTCAGACGTTGTTAGCACTGGCACCACCGTAGGCGTCAATGAAGTGTCAGTTAACTGCACTTACATATGGTAGTGGGTCTGAAGTGTCGTATTGCATTTTTCAGCCATTTCCAGGCTAATATTTTTTACAGTGGTGTATAAACACTAGTGATTGCTAATGCAGAAATAAGATGTGTATCTGGAATTTCCAAAAAGTGTCAAAAATTCTGCAGATACCAAATACTGTCTCCTTACCTCTAGGTTAAATAAGAAGACAATGAATCAGTAAAATAAATCAATTGCATGATCTTGCAATTAAAAGCAGCAGTCTCTAACTCCCTTCAATTAAGCAAACTCTCAGTATGCCTCATTGGCATGAAACTGGTATAGAGAGACTGTAGGATTAGGAGAGAGGCAGTTCTAAACATTTAAAACAAGTCAAGTGCAAAATCTGCATGCAACCTCTAATTTTACCAAAACTATATCCATATAAGAAGTTGGTCAGGGATACCTGTACAGGTGGAAGGCTACCCCAAAGGATATTTAGGGTTCTCCTCTATTTGCTACAGTCTTCCTGTGCAACACTAGGAAGGTCACCCAGAGCCAGTGTTTGAAAGCCTTCAAGCACCTGGAGATACAGATAGACATTGGGGCTTGATATAGATGCTCAAACACAGGAACCTGGTGCCATCTGAGAAACAACAGGGTATCCACAGCACCTGCACAGAGCTGGCAGATATGACCGAGGACATGTAGGACAACTAAGGTATCTGGACCAGCAGCTGGAGGCCAGATAGGGTATGACACTGGACCTCTATGTTTAGGCAACTGGATTATGCCCAAAAGGACATCTAAATCCAATTTTGTCATATAATGCTCTAGTTCCCATGTATAAAAGGGCAAAAATTTTACTCTGCAACAGCTATAAAGAGGCCACACTGATGGAGAATGCAGTAATAGCGAATGTTTATTATACTGAAAAGACACAGGAAAAGTCTGTATGTAGGATGTTCTTAACATAGAAAATACTTCATTTAAGGTACTCTATATTATTTTTAAACGGATTGTGCTTACTGATACTGATAATGTATACAACTCCAGAATTCAGTTCTGATGTGCTTTCTGATCCTAGTCCCAAATCGCTGGCAGACAGTTCATATTGCAAAGTTTGCACAGCTGAAAGACTAATACAACTATAATCTCAGGATACGGTTAAATGCTTCCATTTTACAAGTCAGCATTTAAATCCACAGTTAAGCATCAAAAGACAAGTATCCTGTTTTTCAGAGGTGCTATATGTCCACACTTCAGTAGGTTATATTGCTAAGGACACATGGATTACTACTGCAGATTCTAGGATGGACAGGAAGCCACTGAAGTTTCCGTCACAATTTCCTGGGAAGCCTGTACAAAAACTTGTTTGTGAGCCCTGGATCCTAGCAAGTACTCTGTCTCACAACAATCTCAAGGAGCATGGATAATTAAGTTCTGGGAATACTGTGGTTTGTCTAATCTGGGAGTACAAACAACTTTGTCTAATGTCACTGTCAATTTTTAATACAGTAATGACAACGCTTACAAGAAAAAACTTTTGATACTCAGGTATGAAAAGATCTAAATTTACTTCAGTTCTAGGATATCCACTGAAGATCCATGGCAAGGTATCTATTTTCTCATTCTAGATTTTGTTAAAAAAGGGTACAACTACAGCGGAAAACAGTATAAAAATACAGTTATACAGCAATTTGCAAGTATCTGACATACCAAAGAGTGAGCCATGATAGGTAAGGTAACAAATGCAGCTTAGACTGAAATAAATATTCAGTATAAGCAGATATGCACTATACATTAGGATATGTAATCAGAGACAAGTGATACACAAACACCACAGTAGCATCCAAAATCCAAAAGCATACCACATGAAGAACATGAGATGTCAATCCTATCATCTGTTTTCGTGAGCCTCAGGACAGAAACGGGTGAGGGAACGGCGTGTGCTGAGTTGCAGCTGCCTATGTCTTGGGGACAGAATAAGTTCCCCTCTGTGTTGCCTCCTGCTGCAGACACTACCATGGGATGAATTTCCTTGGGGACACGTCCTTGATGCCCAAAGACATTGCCCCTGCCCCAGATCAGTATAGCTGGGATGCAATCTGTTAGTAAACAAGGTCCTTGTCTCCAGTTACAGCTCCCTAACCCATGTCAAAAGGTTTAAAAAATAGTGGATAACATATTGATATCAAAACATTTACAGTGTTACAATACTTTTTTCCCCTCTTTTGTATCATCTGAGTCTTTTAGGGTCACTGATGTGACCATTAATGTCAACAGCAGGTCATGATTATACTTACTTCATAAGCACAGGTGCAGTAAGTCAGCAAAGGAACTGAGAAGGTATTACAGACTCTATTTGGAACAAATAAGCAAGACAATCCTTCTGGCACAGCCTGTGTTGGCCTGTTACTCTTCCAGTTGCAAGTGATAAGGGATCATTTTAAAATAACTACGAACAATGTATATTTCTATTCTCTGTGTAAGTTCTAAACAAAAAAATAGAAAGTAGGTAATAGCCCAGATTATATAAGGATTGTATTTTCAAAATTATGCCTGCTGATTTAGTTTTCCAGAATTTCTGTTCAGAATCAGGGACAAATGCACATAGACTCTGAAGATGCAATTCCGTAAAGCATTTAATCTACCAGTCACCTCTAATAGCTTCCCTCTACCACACTCGTGCACTTGTTCCAAATTCTCTGTCAGGTGTGTGAATTATTACATTTTTAGCTTAGTCCAGTCAAATAATTTAACAGGGATGTGTTAATAATTGAAAAATAAAAATTCCATTTTATTGCTAAATCAACCAGTGGCAAAACGAGTTAGTAACATCCAAATGATGTCAGTCATATTTACTAATGGCTTATTATTTGTAGGCAACTGGGCACCAAAAATATTTATAATCCATAGCAGACATAAAACAAGGGAATTAGCCTTATGATATATTACACAATTGCATTGCTCCAGACAACAACTGACACTTGGGTGGTGGTGTTTTTTACGTCCCACCAAACTCATGGGAAAGCTCTTAGACATTCTGGATCTGGTCAAGCCATGCACCCTCCTGAGCAGTGGATCAGTTGCACTTCAGTAAAACACAGTGGCCCCACCAGTCCCTGGGTCTGCAGCAACGACTCCGTTACATCCCCTATATCATGTTAAATATTTTGTGTACTGTAGTTTGCATTTTATCTGATAAACGCTGCTTCCTTTAAAAGGAGAACTCATCTAGACCCTGACATCAATGTTTTGCACTACAGAAACTGCACTGCCTGAAACGTTTTTCTATCATGAAGCACAATGGAGAAAAGTATCTGCAGTCTCAGGAGTCTGGGCAGGATTGCGATATCCAAGTTTCCTTTTTACCCCTGTGATACCTACTCTGTGACAGTAACAAGCAGATTTAACTCTAAAAATTGTACTCAAGCAAGAGATCAGAAAATTCAGACTACCAACTGTTTGATCTATGTCATCTACCCAGGCTGGTCAACAGGCCATATGTTAAAAACTTCTTGTAACTGGCACATAGCCTCAGAGGGTGCAGGGAAAGGAGAGATTTAACTCTTTCCTAGGAGGGAGATGACCATGCCCCTCCGTTGGACCAGTCCTCTCGTGCAGGGCAGGATCAGTTTGGGCAGAGTAGGACATCTAGGTCAGTCCATGAGGACAGCACTGACTCTGACCTCAGCCGTATCTGCTGCCTCCTGGCCTCTCACAGCAGGACTTTATTTTACCAGCAAATCTCAGGCTACCAAAGTCCCGCTGCGGTTGGCATCCTGGAGGCCGAGCCTGCGAGCTGCAGCCGAGGCACCCATGGGCACAGGCTGATCCACTGCCACAGGTCAGGAATCTCAGGTGGGAGCAGGTGCAGTTCGGGTGGGAAGCTCTGAGTAAAGCACAGTATTGTCACTGTCTGGCAGGGGTAAAGGACCAGGGAGGGATGAAGCACTGAGGTACCCAATCTCACTAGCCAGAATGACAGTGAATGAAAGTTTTCCTGAGAGTTGAAATCTAGGTAGAAATAATTCTTGACCTGTAATGGGAGAGAGACAGAGCTGGGATAAGGGGGACAGATATCTTATTACATTCTGATGTGAACTGCAGCCAAAATTTTCATATTTTACTTTATTAGAGTTTCCAAAGGAAAAAAATAAATTAAGGAACTGCTGCTTTTGACGGCCTGGAAAACTACTATACTTCTGTGACAACAATATAAACCTTGTTAAAATATTACACTTGCACAAATTATTCAGATAAATCAACATTCACTCCATTTACAATACAGTTGCACCAGCTAACTTCTGTTGAGAATCCTGCCCACCATTTGCTGGAGCTATAAAAGAGGAAGGAAAGTTACTGAGATTACCCAGGCCTTTTCCATTCGAAAAAATCCCTACTTAAAATAGTTTGGAGAAGAAAAGCCTGAGAACAGTGTGTTCTTCATTTGTTGAGTTTTGAATGGCTGCAGCAAGTCTGGGACATAGCTGAGCATTATTAGAACATGGATAAATCCAATTCTGAGCTCCAAAATCAGTTTTGGTACAAGAGGCACATTAAAAATACTAAAAATATTCCCTCACTCTCTCTATCTTGTCCCACAAAAACAAAACAATACCCTTCCCCCTCGGTACTGTGTTTGCGGATCTCATTACTTTTTGTTTTCTTTAAGGGATGAATGAGGTTTTATTTCTTCAAGGCGCCTCTGTTGATCTTTGCTAAGAATTTCTCTAAGGTCTTGCATTACAAACAATAATAGGACTTTCTACAAATAAACTTGATGTGATTAAGGTCTGTTGTGATTTTGCTTCGCTGACAGGTTCACTTTTCCTTATGCCACTTACTGTGTCTGAAAAGTTTGTAAAACATGTATTTGTAACATTTCCATCAATCAGATATAATTTAACTTGGCCTGCAGTACTGATTTCTCTTTTTCCTAGATACAACAAGTTTTCAAAGGAATCACAAATTGAATACGCAGAAGTCTTCAAAGCTGTCAAAAGTTACCAGTCACAAAATCCCCAAAAGATGATCTGCCAGAGGCACAGCTGCCAGTGTAACTCTAAGTCTATTCCTTTTCCTCTGCCCATTCCGGAAACTGAGTCAAGCGAGGTTCTAGGCAGTCCCTAGTAAAAGATGATGCATAGCTCAAATGCAAATAAGACTGGTCTGAAATTTAGATTTTCTGTCTTTTCCATGCCAGATTTTGCAACTGTAATACTATTCATTAGCACAGTTTTATTTCACTTTTGGTTTATGTAAAGGTAAAAAAAAGCCTCTAATACTTGCAACTGCAAGTCTTCCTGAGCTTCCACTGCCAAAGGCTTGAAGCTTGGGCATTAGGCAGCACAGTACAGACTTACATCATCTGAGGAACTAACCAGATTATTTGGCAGTAGAAAATAGCATTTCAAGAGATTCAGAAAGACCCTATAATTGCATTATAGAAGATTCAGATCACACATGAAATGAAAAACGTAATGTGACTTGGCCTTCATTCCCATTTTGCCATAGGGTGAGCCTTAAGAAACTGAACTGGCTATGGAGGCCTTTTCTGCCTCAAAGTAGAGCACATCCCACTTCTGCATCTCATGTGAAACATTCCCAGCAGTGTCCACTGCTGCTGCTGTTTTGACTGTCACCTAAACTCAGACGGTGGAATATTTATATTTATTCATTACTGCTGTGACAAGCTGTCAGCATTTTTCAAGAGTATGCAAAAGAAAGGAAATGATGAATTAGAACAGTTTATATCACTGTGAGAGCTGAGTGTGGTTTCAGATGACAAAGCATAGGCCCTTCCCTGCCCAGGACATTGATGAAAGAGGACTCAGAGCTTCTGCACAGAATATTCATGTTCGGGAAATGATGAATGTTTCTCCTGTGACAAGAAAGATGGTCCTATTTTTAGGAGAAACCTGTTGTTATTGGCTATTTATACAATGGAGGCAAACAAAAAGTCTTAATCAAGCTGAGCTCCATTGTGTTAAGCTGTAAAAGTGACAGGCCCAGAGATGGAATAGAAATAAAAGCTATTGAGAAGGATGGATACAAAGCTCCCTACTAGAAGTAAGATACAGACATTTTCCTAAGTTAGCTGAGGCAACTTAATCAATCAAGCAACACCTGCCATCCGTTTTCATGTTCCAGGTAATGAAAGCACAAACGAATTGTGAAGGTAGATAAACTAGTGTCACGAGTCACATGTTTCTGCAGTTCTAAGTCCAAAGAGGAGAAGCAGCATGAAATTTCATGGTTTATTTTGGTGTCAGAGAAAGCAGGACACAAACCTCTGGAAATACAGATTATGGCAAAACAGAGGACAGGTTTAAACTGAGGTTTTAAAAGAAGGAAGCAGAATTCAGATTTTGTGCTGCAGGAGATCAGAGTGGGTTGGTTTTGTCCAGGAGTATCAAAGAACCACTGCCTGGCCATTGAATCTTAAGAACCGCAGCACCAAATGAACCAGTGGGAAAGGGAAGAAGAGGGGTACAGGGCACCAAATAACAAAAAGAAAGATTGCTTGCCTACATTCTTTTTTCTGTGACGTATTGTTTATAAGGAATATTCAAACTGAGGGTGGATTAATTAACCTGCTCCCCCTTACCTAATGGAATATACAGAAGTAGATGCCTTCTACCCGGTCTTCTTTCCTCCATCTCAGAGTTCCCTGAATTTGGCAACTGAAGGAGCATCAAACATGCAAACTAGCATCCAATCTCAAAAAACATACTACAGCTGAGTTACTTCTCTTTTTCCCTACATAGGCAGGTGAGGATGATTCCAAGCAGGTTACCCCACTAAGCACCACGGCCTGCAGAAGGGTTCAGGGTTCCTTAACAAACTTCCTAGAGGTGGCATCATCTGTTGAGAATTCAAATGTTGCAAATGATAATAGTTACAAGTCATCATGGTTAATCACCAAATTTGAAGATTTTCCTCAGGCAAACCATCACAGCAGCTTGAACAAGGATGAAAAAACACCACTGCTTATCAAACTGTCTGAGTTGTCCTCTTCCACAACACTCTCCACTATCCAAAGCAATAGTTGCTGTTTTAAAACCACAGTGGTTTTGAGTTTTAGGGCCTTTTTAAATAGGCAAACAACCTAAGGATCCTCCTGAATGGTTTTACCCTGTCAGTATAAAAACGAAGTCCACCTGGGAGCCTAGATAGGCAAGGAAGCCTGAGCTCTGGGACCAGGCAGTTTCAGGAACACAAACCTATCAATGACTGGAAATGAACCTCAGATATAACCACAGGAAGGAACTGAGGAGCAATTGTAACTGTAGTCAAGGCAGTGTATGGGCTTCTGGCTAAGGACCCACCTTTCTCCTATCCTGCTGTCCTGGCTAAGGACCCACCTTTCTCCTATCCTGCTGTCCACAATGATCTTCACTAGGAAGGTCATGTTCACTGAATGGTGGAAAGAACAGGTAGTCATAGACTTGAAAAATTGCCTCAAAGGGCCTAAGTCCCACTGAGGAACAAAATCTCTAAACAAAATTATCTTCACCAAGTTTGCCATAGGAGGGAGTTGTTGCAGCAATATTTCTTCCTGCACGCTTTCTGACAGCCACTTTAACTTGAACAATATGGGAACGTACAGGCATGATACAAGTCTTGGTCTTGCACCACTACGGTGCAGAAGAGGACAGGGGAACCAATGTTCTTGTACTCACAATCTGTGCTTGAACATACTGTCAGAACCATTGTGTGGTCCAACCACTTCCTTAATGATGCACAGCTATAAGCACCTTTTATGTTGATTTGCCAGTATATTCTCTTGCCAAAAGGCTTTTTGAATTGTCATTCACAAATTGAATTATATTCTAATATAATCTACTAAATGAAAACATCTATTAAAATGTTTGTGTATTTTTATTTTGTGGATATATAACTCTTAGAGTTGTTCTCAAAGTTAGATACACCATACTTACCATAAAACACTTTTAAAGTAACACATGATGTGAAATGAAACCTTGCTACCATCTGTGAATAATGTAATCAGGCAAATGAGGAATAATGACTACATCATGGTAATTTAGCACAGAACATACTGAATTACAATTGTCAGCAGCTTGGTTTATAGCTCACAAACTTGAGAAAAGCACAGCATATAAAAAGAGTGGGGAAGGATTTAATTAAAATATGATTACAGAAGAGAACATAAATGACACATGATATTACTTTTCAAGAGTCTACCACTATTATTTGCATCTTGAAGTGAAACTGCAAATTCACAATCACACATGCACAGAAGGATAATTTCGGTGATATAGGGTTGCTTTTACACATCACAAATCCATGGGGTTTAGCTTGTAACAGAATAATAATTCCACCCAACTCTTTGGGGTTGCAGTAGGGGGGCAAGGAAGTAACCTATGGAAATTACACCAGATTCTTTCCATATTCTAAAAGTTTCTGTTCACAGAACAGAGGTGCAAGTCAGTATTGTCCCTCTCCAGTGCACAGGGCCTTCTGTTGGGGATGGTCTGCAGCAGAAAGCAAGCTGGTAGGATGCTGTTCCTCCCTACTCTGGCCTTTTTTGGCTGGGTTCATGGTGGAGTTATCTTTACCACATTTGTGAAAAGGAAGTCTCCTTCAAAATAAGGAAAAATTTTCCAGAATGTTTAAATCTCCATTTTGCATCAGACAAGGAAAGTCAGACCCTGCTATTAAAAAGGTGCTTTTTCCCTCTCTCCTCATTTCTTGTTCCATCTCTGCTCTACGTATTTTCCCCTCAAGTATTTCCATAATCCCTTCACTGTTCTACATGAATATCTCTTGGCCATTGATATGCTTCTCTTTGCATCATCATAGGCAAGTAGGGAAGAAATAGGAACTAGAATAAAAAGATAGGGTTATTTCCTCTGGTTACACAGGAAGCCTTGATGGACCCCAGCTACCACAGTCTTGTTTAGCAATTGCTCCTCTCAAGAGTTTCGTCTGTAAACATAGATATTTAAGAACAATTTGTCATTTGGAAAAACGTACTTCTCTGTATAAAATGTTTTATGGCCCATTTCTCCATAGGGCAGAAACTTAACAAACATTTCTGAATTCCAGTCTGATTTACGTTCTTCAGTGATGAAGGTAACTGTCCATTTTTTCTCATGTTATGAAACATTCCTTTCATTTAGAATATTCCTGTTCCACTGAATTACCGCACCAACAGAAAAGCAAGAAACACTTGGGAATGTCCAGAGAAATTATAGCACCTGCCCTCAGAGAGGGCAGCTGCTGGCACTAGTAATAAATAAATAAACAGATAAATGTATACATATGTAAATAAATAAAAGCTGTTCACTGGATTTATGTTAACAGAAATCCAGATACTTTCCATATGCTTCTGCCTTCCCACATCTGGGAAAAATCACACTGTACCGGTTCCATTCTGCCATGATAGCACACTGGATACTGTACCAGAATCTTTTAGAAATGGATGATTTAAGACTCCTGAGTCTTTCATAAATAATTTTGTTTCATAGGAAGAACTTTTTGGGGGTGAATAGCAGTGGAGGCTCAGAAGAGGAAAGTATTGTAGTTGATGAAACTATACCTTCATATGCCACACTTTTTTATAAAGCATTTTCTTTATTATGCATCACGACATTTACTGTATAAAGGTGACATTTCAACATGAAACATTACCAATGATGCTGCATCAGTTTATAAAAATCTAGATTTTCAAAACTTAGCAATCAATCAAGATGATGTGCATGTCTAAGAAGTTTCCCTGGAAGCCACTGAAAAGCCTGTACAAATTGCACTGCCCTGTACAGCTGCCTACTCCTGCTTGTTCCCAAGCGGTGCTGCTAAAACCTAGCTCTCACTTCTATTAGCATTTGGCTTCTCTGGAGAATTATGAAGGTGAAAATATCTAAAACAGACATTTCACATAGTTTTCCAACTGGATGTCTTTTCTCTTGAAGATATTTCTCATCACCTTAATAGCCTGTCTTTAGATTTGGCTTATTAAAAGTACGTGATAGCCTTGTGCTTTGTGATATTCACGGTTATCTATGCCATGGAGAGTAATATTCCGTGGTACCGAAAACATGACAACATATTACCCCAGAACTCCCATTCTCAGAACTGATTAGGCAAAGCTAAATAAGAAAGCCTCTTCTGGAGTACCGTGGCAGTAACTAACAATAAATATGGCTAACCTAAAATGTAACAGACTGAACATGCACCTAAGATGAGCGAAGCAAATACTCCCTCTGTGAAACAGCCAGCAGAAGGCTAAGAAAAGTGAAAAGAGGAAAAACATAAGAGAAACTTTCACAAGGAAAAGATAACTAGCATTTAACCAAAGTATACAATTACCTAGATCACCACAATGGCTGGCAAGGGAAAGTAATACACAATAAAACAAATCATGACCTGCATCTTTAACAGTCGGACCCACCACACCAGAATCAGCTGCAAGTGCTGAGTCTGCCAGTGCCATGCTAAACACAAATTTGAATTTAGGAACATATGACATTATTAAGCAAATGGACTGGATTTTGACTTAACTACATCACTTTTCCCTTTACCTTAGCAAATAAGTATCATAATCAACATAGAAGTCACACTACAGCCAAAACGATTCACAAGTAAATCATGCAAAGTTTGAATTATAATTTGTAAGTGCTCCACTTTAAACATGAAATAAATGACACCATTGTAGACCGTGACAGATTTAGCTGAGAACAAAGTGATCTCTCAGAAGGTCAAGCAAACACAAATTGCTCAAAATTGCTCAAAATTATAGTGTTTTAAAGATGTTTAAGTAAAAAGAGCATGTAAACCAGCCCTTCAAACATTATTGAGATAATCTTCTGCTTGACCCTGATGATTTCCTTCAGTATAGAATCATTGAGGGCTTCATGGCCCTTCTTTGGATGTGCTCCAGCACCTCAATGTCTTTCTTATAGTGAGAGGCCCAAAACTGAACACAGTATTCGAGGTGGGGCCTCACCAGTGCCAAGGACAGGGGGACGATCACTGCCCTAGTCCTGCTCACCGCACTAGTTCTGATACAAGCCAGGATGCCATTGGCCATCCTGGCCACCTGCGCACACTGCTGGCTCATATTCAACCAGCTGTCGACCAACACCCCCAGGTCCTTTTCTGCCAGGCAGCTTTCCAGCCACTCCTCCCCAAGACTGTAGCGCTGCACGGGGTTGTTGTGACCCAAGAGCAGGACCCGGCACTCGGCCTTGTTGAATCTTATACATGAAGAAATGTGGTTCATTTTAAAGAAAGGATGAGTTAGGAAATGCAATGCATTCTCAAAACATGGCCCACAGAGCAATTTCTAATGCTCTGAACCTTCTATTAGGAAGGTGAAAATGCATCAATTTTATCTGAAAGGGAATACTCAGAAGAGGAGCAAACACATTACAGGGTAGAGCCAAACCAGCAACTTCCACAGCAAGCTTATGAACAAGGGAGTGTCAGCCAACTAGGGGTGATGGGGAAGAGTATAGTAATACATGAAGGAATACATGCTTCAGGAATAGAAATTAATCCTACCTGCTTGCCCAAGTTTCTTTTGCACAGGAACCAGGGCAGGAAGAACAGAGGTTGTGCACATCCAGGTAAGGCCCCAACATGGAGTCAAAATGCAGATGGGATACGAGCAAAGACTGAGGAGCTGGAAAGTATTTCCAGGTCCTACAGCTCAGTCCCAGATTTGGGATGCAGATGCAAAAAACACATTCTGCTAAGGATCCTGGCACTTAGGCTATTTTAGGTACGCATATTGAATGCAGGGCTAAAACTCCAAATATTTTAACAAACAAGGAAAACATGAGCAAACGTGTTATTTGACATGTGAGAACTATTTTATTCATCATGGTCTAATAATAAATTTAACTACTTTCTGTACAGGAAAAAAGAAGCAAGAGAAAAAGCTAACTTAGTATAGGTCCATACCATGACATTTAACACCAAAACACTGAAAGCTTAGGCCTGTTGTGGTTTTGGTGGGGGCAGAGGCAGGGGTTGCCAAGTATGATAGCTTTTTTCAGGCTGCTGACATCTCACATATGAAATCGCAGACACAGAGAAGATCACATAGGCACAGCACTAGGCATAGAAAATTATTAGGCAAATCCTTAACAATCCAATCTCAAAAAAGAAATTTGAAAAACTAATTCGCTCGTCTCGAGATGAGTTTTACCACTCATGCAGTGAATTCATAAAAATGCAATATTAAAGGCAAGTAGTTCAGGCAGTTATAAACTTACAAAATACTACTCTCAAAATAAAAATTATCAGATACCTAACAACTCTGTCTTTCTTTCATAAGCTACTGACCTTTATTTCTCCCAAGATGAAGTTCACAGTGGAATTCACCAATGAATAACACAGATATATCACATACCTTGAAGTCACAGCTTCCATGAATTCATCAAGAAGATCATCGTAGGCTTGACCTCTGATTCTCTTGTGTCTCAGCCCAATATACAAAGGATCTTTCAGCAATGCCTGTTAAAAAACCCCACGTTTTAACGATTACTTGAGCAAGTTACACGAGTACACTCTAAGTTAATAAGAAGGGGACAACAATACAGTGTTTGAGGATTAACCCAAGCATATGAAGTACATATCCATTTATCCACCTCTATATAAAGACTGAAGAAATGCAACAAAGAGATTAAAGAAACACCCTTTTGTATCAATTAAAAGGGATACCCTAGTCTCAAAGGAAGTGTATTGTTTCCACGTGAAAAAGTTTATTCTGGGAAGTCAGGTTTCAAAAGTATCTTTTAAAGCTTCAGTTGGTACTTTTCTCTTTTCCCTTTACATCCTGACAGCACTCTGACATTTTCAAAAAGGCATTTTCTTTACTTTTATCATTGTGTTTCACAAATCTTTCCCAGAGTCCACCATTTCAACTGTGTTGATGAGCTGATATTCAGAAAATGTACTGCTTTCTAAAATACAATATGCCAAAACACGACCAAGCCTTTGACTTTTTCCTTCCAAGCTACTAGGAGGTCTTGTTTTGGTCTGATGTATTTCCAAATTATAACTTACAAATTACTAAATGTGTTCAAAGTGTTTTGCAATCACTTTTGACAATTCACTCCAGCTACAGCAATTGCCCAGTCTCAACACTTTCCCTGGCTCTCCCAGGAACTCTCACAGAAAGACACTTTTTGCTATTATTTTTCACAGGCCTCTGAAGATGAATAAGCTAATTTCTCCATTGTATCCAGTGTGAAATCCCCCCACACATGCCCAAACAACTTGCAGAATCAGTCAGGAGCTTGACTAAACATTTTTCATCCAAAAACAATTTGCAAAACCAACACGGTTGCAGAAACTTGTACACGAGCTTCAATTAGGAAAACATCGTAAATTAAAATACAGACCACCTCTCCTTCCAGGAGAGAGCCTTCGATGTACAAAACAAAGTAACAAGGTTGGAAAGCTTGCTCAGCCTGTTTCAGGCGGTGAATCAGAAATCTGATTTCTGTATTTTAGAAAAGTGCCTTCACGACTTTTCTATGTTGTAGAACTGAAAAATCCTTTGGGTCACAAGCCCCAGTTGGAGACTGATTTGAATCAGCAAGATCCTGATGCAGACCTACAGATAGAGCTGTTTGTCTCTCCCTCACTTTTCTCACCACGTCCATAAAAAATTAAAGATATCAGATTAGAATGTTTAAAAATCAATACAAAAATTCAGCAGGATTAAAAGCCAATTTTTCTAAAATTGTTGCTAAATTCATCACCATTTCAAAACAAAGTAATTCTAATACATTACTTACAGACTTTCAGAATCTGATAGTTCAACTGTTTGAATTGGAGAATAAATAAAGCTCAACATTAAAATTACTCTGTAAACAAAAGTGAAGTCATTACATTGTAAGCATTTTATTTGTTCCCTTCACCAATTCTATGTAGTGTTCATGTTTAAGTAGCATATTTTTTGGCTGAAATAATTTTACCTGTGTATTTACATTGTTCTAGGCATTCTAGCAGCAAAACCGAAATCATAATTATGTGCCTATTCCAGATACTGCAGGAAAAACTGGCAAGAGCTTTAATCAGGTACCTTCCAAGGTAATTTCTGCTTTTCTATGCTCGTCTTCTTTTTATATAATCATTTGCAATTTTGTAGTCAAGAACTATTTCTGGAATTATTTTTTCATTTCCATTTTGAGTTTGCCTAGTTATTTAAAATTACCTCAGAAAAATCTGACAAATCAAGGACAATTTTATTTCTGTGGGAGATGAATTCACAGGAATTGCAAATGAACTGTTTAGCAACGTGAAATCTTAAGATAAGTTTAGAAACCCTGTGGGAGTTGCCTCGTGCTTCCCACCAGACTGACCACGCAAGGTTGGAAAGCAAAACTGCCAAGCAGCAGGAGCCTCTGTCAGGAGCATCATGATAGGACTCAGAAACATCTCTAAAATCCCACTACCGTGGCTTTCCACGCTAACAGGCTTCTGCTACTGTGTCCTGTGCAAGCATACTGCACACTCCATGGTCCAATTCAGTGTAAGTAACTTATTCCCTTTCCAACTCCCGTAACTATTCTTCCCAAACTGATTTGCTCTTTTAACATACTTCTGCAACATTTTTATTAAAAAGTCAGTCTGTGTTCTCATTTTGTAAAACAATGTCTGAAGTGAAAAAGATATATATATTTATCTTTGGTTCCTTTATTTTTTAAATTCTGAAGACATATTTCCAACACCCTTTGCAGCCAGACTGAGTCACACCGATTCCTTCAAGAAACCAGCTTATGTTGGGCAGTCATTCTGTAACAGTTCAAGAGAAATAGGCATTCACAGTTATGCTGTTTAAAAAGCGTTAAACAAGCTACGGGTCTGCCTTGAAACATAGGTTCTTATACTCCTTTTGCCACTTTTGCTTCTTTAATGTCTGTAAGCATTTAAATCTGTAGCCAACATTGAAACTCAGAACTCTGAAACAGCTCCATTAAAAGACGACTACAGGAATTTATTCACATATCTTTGATGCCAAAATTTAATGTGGAATATTTAAAACCATGAATACAATGTTTCTGGGCTATGTTTAAACTTCCAGCCTGGGAAGTCTCGCAAGCAGAGACAATTAATTCAGCGACACATCTCTGATGAAAAGCTTGGCCAGCTATATACCCAGAGTTCAAAATTCCTTTACAGCTCAGTGCATTCTGCTTCACAAACGTTACAGTTCGACAAGAAATAGCCCCAAAAAGTTCCTTTATAGTCCTGTTTGGAACAACGTATGAAGAAACCCGGGGCGGAGACAAAAGAATGAAACATTCAGCAAGTGAAAAGAACAGTGGTCACGTCTGAGCCCTGAGTGGCAAACCATTGTGGGACCGCTCTCTTTCCAAAGGGCACTGAAGAATGAATAAGCTGCTTAAGCACATTATCCCCTTATTCAGGTCAACACCATGCAAACTGGGTCCATGGTGGTTGTTTTTTTTAGAGGGTTCACACATCTTGAGAGATTAACATTTGCTATCGACTATTTCATGGCTTTCAAAACAGATTACCGAAAAGAAAGTTCCATCCTACAATCGAGTGTGTCAAGCTGACACGATGATTAGGTACTTTTTCTCAATGACTTGGGCTTCTTTTGTTCCCCAGCTTGTTGTCAAAGCTTAAACTTTGTTTTGTTCTTTTGGAAATCAAATCTCCTTCAAAACATAACTCTGCTTTTCTCAGTTTAGTGGGTTTGTTATGCATATTAAATGATACTGAAGAAGCTGATGCTGGTTTATTCTCAGACACGCTCTAAGGCCAAAAAAAAGTTCTAAAACATTCAGGTTTAGCAATGTGGTACATTCAAGCTTTAATAGAAATAAGGTTTTAGAAGAATAAAGGGCTTAATTGAGGTTCTGGTGCTGGAAATATCATGTAGATCTACTCAGAATTAGCTGTGTAAAATAACAAAGAGTTCTTTGAAGCACCACCTGAGTGTATTAAAACTGTAATGACCTTTGGGGTTTTAAGAAAAAGGCAAGCCGTTTATACCATCTTACTTGTGCACACTTAAGTAAGGAGATCAGCAAACCATCAAAGTTCAAGCAAGGCTTGAGCTGTGCACCTGGCTCTAATTTAGCTACAAAAGCCAAACGAACGAGAAACAGAAAATTGCACACTTATGTATTTCATCAGCGGAGAACAAACATGCTGAAATGTCATCTATTCTCAAACTTGGCACCGAGACGTTTCTTTGGAACAGATACATACTTCAGTGAACAGCTTCATGGAAAATTGGAGGTGAAGAACTGCAAGACATCAAGCCTTTCTACTCACAAAGATGGCAGCAGAGAGTGTCCAGAACCTCTCAGTGCCACCTAGAAAGTGTTTCGTGTATGGTAATGCTTCAGAGCAGCAACTTCACCCGTGCCATTAAAATGTCAAAACCCTCCAGCAGTTCTACAATGAGTTGCATTAGAGCCACAGTTATAAAATTAAAGGAGAACTACATTTATATGGGATATCAGAAGCTTTGGGACAAAGCCATGCCACGTGCCAGAAATGAAACACATTTCAGAGTATGATTGGTCTAATAGGGCACACAGTTACCAAGAAAACCAGGGGAATGCTGCTGCTTTTTCAAGTGTTAATATTTTTTTATATTAATACACTGTAAATTCTTTCTGTAAACAACTTCTTGTCTCAGTTTTCCCAGGTTGGGGAGGGGCTGCTGAGCACAGGGGAATTGCTGTTCTCCAGGAAAGTTGGAATTTTTTTCTTGGTTCCACAAGATTGAAATTCCAATAAAAGAGTTAGGCAGTCAGAAACAACGTCAACATTTTGGACTTAACTTCAGCTTCTATCAATACCTAGTAATCAATCTGCGTTCATTTAAATTTCTGGTTTGCAAGCACTAACATGCTGAATCACAATTTTCTGTCCTGCAAGAACAGCTGCAAAGTGTTTTTTATGGCATTAGGAAGAACGTATAAGATTTCAATTCATGCTAGACTAAGAAGTCTTTTTTTCTTTGGATAAGCTTATTTTGAAGTCTGAAATACAGAATGATGCCTTAAAACACGTAACATTCTGTGTTTCCAAACGTTAACTGAATTTTGGATGTGCTGAATGCTGCAAGTAACACTGACATTAATTGGGTTTGAGGGTGTAAAATACTTTGCAAAAAGAAGTTGCATAATCAGAGAGCTAAAGATTTTTTTAGAATTTTGTTTTCTTTGAGCTATGCTGGCCCCATGACACACTTACTAAGAAGAGATCATGGTCCCTCCTACCTAAAGACTAGACCTTTGTCAACATAACACATTTGCAAACTGCAAGCGAAAAAGGGGCCTTATCCTCTGTTTCTGACCAAAAGAAGGAGACCTCATCTTTGGGAGTCTCAGCTAGAACTTTAGCTGGACATCCCCACAGACAGGTACTGGCATACAGAGCATCACCTCTCTTTGCATCTCAGTGTCCTCCAGGGGATCCCCCATAAGAGAGGATGTCACAAAAGATCCCAAAATAGGACACCAAAAAATGGGTATCATGATGGGTCATTCTAGGTATAAATAAAGGAGTAAAAATCCCAAACATTGGATATGAGTGGTAGACTTGCCAAACCCAAGTGGATGCCAGTACTTGAGAGACAAAGATATTGTGTATACATACAACAGTTGTACTATAATTAACATTTTCCCATCTGTAACCCTAAAAACATCACTGAAAACTGTCCATTGTCTGTCCAGACAAAATTCTAGACCTGCGATTGTCAAGAATTTAAAAGATAATGCGTTCAGAATGTTCCTTTGACATCAATCTTAAATGCAGTGTTTGAAGGGAACAATTTCTGTGGAAAAAAAATAATAGCAAAGAATATTATGCATTTTTGCGGCAGTTCAAAATATAAATATTTATTAATACTCTGATGAAGCAATATCCTAATGTAACAGATAAGAAGTTACAGTATTTCAAATTCTGTTTAAAATAATTTAAGATTGTGCTAAAAAAAATAGAGAATACATTCTCTTCCGTACGTGCATAGTGATCCTATAGTTTTGTACCAGCTACACTAGATGTTTTCACTTATTTCTCCTTAAAGACAGGCTTGACTTATCCAATCCAACTTGTTCTTTCCTTTCACAAGGTTGTTTACCTGTCAATTTGACTTTTACATCCTTTGCTTGCCACCTTCTCAGAAGCTTACTCATTTCTTAAGCTGATGAGGAATTACCAGTTGTAGCTATGACTGTGCACTGAATGCCGTTGCTTATATTCTAGTTATTTCCCACGCGTGCAGACAGCTTTACCCAGATGAAAAATTGTCAGCTCCAGCAAAGCTTAATTTAACAACAAAATAAAAATCACTCTAATGGGTGGAAAGAATGCTTCATGAAGGAATCTTGTAAGACGCTATGAAGTTACCACAGCCTGTCCCCAAGCAAGAGACTGCACAAAGCCAGGCTGTGCCAAGGACATTCTGCGGGCTGCTTCCGGCGCATGTCTGCGGCACCAAATAAAGGCCCCAGTGTGTGCGGGCTGCATGCCGAGCGGGTGCCATCCCTCCAGCCCTCTCGCACCGCACACTCTGCCTGCATCCCTCCTTCCCTTCTCATGGGTACCCGAAGGGTGTTCCCAGGAAGTCAGACTTGTTCCCTTGCATGAGCACGCAAAGCTAAAGACCATTTAGCCCTGTACGGGTAACATTTACAAACACACATAAAATATACAAACTAGCACAAGCAAGGGAGCACCAAGTGCAAAATCCAAAGAGAAAAAGTTGCTGCAGCAAGAGGCAAGATGCATTTGATTTTTCAAGAGGCTGTTGTGCTGTCTGCTCTTCCAGTCAGGCAATGCATGGGTGTTAGTGTCTACAAGTCGGTCTGTGGAATCAAGTGATGGGGGAAAAGCTCAAGGGCTGTTGATGGTGCAGGGGTCAGTAGCAGTGTTGCCTTCTGGGTTGAGTCTGTTAGGTACATCTGAGTCACTCTCTGAGATTACCTTCAAAATATTGGAAATTATAAAATACTTTTTTAGAAATCAAAAGTTTATCTTATGATTTTTAGGTGTAATTCAAGATTTCCAACCACTTGAAACATAATACCGGTTATAGCCAGGTGCCCATCAATAATGCATATGCTGAAGGAAGTTCCTTTCTAGGCTGACTTTTCCATTTCCCATAACCTGGAATTCACATGGACACCTGAACTTCTTTTCTGGATCGGCTTTAAAAATTACATATAACACACAGTATAGCTACACTAACTGTACATTTTGCCATACTTCATATTGAATAGTAAAAATTAAATATTTGTAAAGGCAATAATATATCAGACATCAGACAAAGGATATCTTTTTCGGAGCAATTAGGCTTTTGTTCTACCTGCTCACCTTTCTGGTACACAGTATAAGAGATTCACACAAAAATGATTGAGCTTTTCCAGCAAATTTCGATTGCTATTAAAAAAAATCTTACAGTAAAATTAATGGAGAATCTAGCAAAAACTGCTTTGAACACCTTGTTCCTTACGGCAGTTTGAAATTAGGAAAGACCTGGGAGTACAGCTCAACAGTGAGCCATATCCCAGACTACATCTTTGCTAGACAAGAGATAAAGTAAAAAAATAATGGTCTCTCCCTGAAATGTAAGGGCCATTGGAACTTTTTTTAGGTAAAACAGCTTATGTTGACTCTTTCAAACAAGCTTAACTTCTAAAAACTATTAGAAGCAAATATCATAGAACTGCCATCACTGAATCTGCAGCACAAGCCATGTGCTGTTCATAAGGAGAGAAACCAACATTTGCCTCCAAACTAGACTAGATATTGTTTATGAAGGTACCGTAACTGAAGAAAAAAAAACCCTGCCTTCAAAGCTAGGAAGTTAGTCAATTTTTCATACTAGGAAAATGAAAAACTAAGATTTTTTCAATTGTAAACATACAATCATGCAACATCTTCTGTTAACTGAGTGTCAGCTTCAAAACTAAAATTCATGAAGTCCTTGTTTATAACAAGTTCTTTTCCTCATACCATGCTTGTGTACCACCACCACACAGATGCACCAGGTCTGTCTTCTAAATCTACATTTAACTTCTACACCAAATAGCAGCTACGACAAGCAGGTCATTAATAAGGCAATTGATTGCTAGGAGGAAGGGGGAGGGGAAATGATTCCTAATCTTGGAATTTCCTTGGAGTATAGAATGATCCGGTTTCTGTGTGACTTGTGCCCATCTGAAAATAATGGCATCCTTTGTACAAAGAGGGCACTGTTACTACAGGTGGAATACAGAGGCAGCTACATTCCAAGGATGAGCACTAAGTGGCAACAAGCAACACATCTACAGTAACACACTTCAATAATTTCATTTGTTCTTTACTGCAAAACTCTTAAAAAATTCTGACTTTACACCTCCCAACAGATGTGTGAAAGTTTTGTAGGGACAGACAGCACAAAACCTCCCTGAAATGTTTATTTTGTCCTTATTTACTGTTTGAAGGACCCTAGATAAATTTAAGCAAAGTTCACCAGAGGTTTTCTAACTCTTCTTCCTCCTCTTCCTCATCATCTGACTATCTAACCTGTCTTTTTCTCTATATATAGACAGAAATACGTGATTGCCCGTAAATAGGTACGGGGTTTATTTCAATGCATATTTTCTGGTTGTGCTACTAAGCTAAAAAAAATCTCCCAGTTCCTCAGCTTGGCAATTATCTTTCAAAAGAGCTATATAAATGAAGAGCAAAAACCCCTCATCTCTCACGTAACAGGATAAAGTCAAGAGTAGCTGAAGGATGCCCTGGGCTGAGGAAGCCCTTAGGAGGAGTCACTAGTCCCAACTAGCCATGAGATAACTCCATTCTAGGCAATTCTGACAAGCCCTGTAAAGTGCAGTTTCCCACTAACAGAGCTCAGACAACATCCTGCTCCTCTCCCTACAAATTTTCCTCTCTTCCTTACACATAACACATTAGTCCCATTGAATACAGCTTTCTGCCTCTTCCTCAGGAGGTTACAAATGATTTTGCAACAAAAGAGCATCACCACAATGTCGAAGGTGGTACTGCTGCACTAATTCAGGCTAGCATGTATCATATGATCTGCTGCCAGAACCGCATCTAGCAGACTTAGTAAGGAGATCAGAGAGGCCTAATTCATTGTGTTTTTTAAGAAAAATAAAATAAACAGCAAGATAAATACTCTGCATTATGTTTAACAGTCTCAGGGAACTCTCCTGATGTTAACATCTGTCTGCAGGGATAGGGACGATGCCAATTCCACAAATGCCTGTAATTTGAGTTGGAACTTGGAAGACACTCAGAACCATGGTTTTGGAGCAACATTTCATCAGACACAATTTTAGGATGCATAACTCTTTTATACAGTAAAACTGAAAACAAATGGTTGTCTGCATGCCAGTGGCATTTCTTGAAAAACTTAATCATTTGCCTATTGAGAAAACAATAGTCCTGAAGAATCCGACATCGTTTAGGACTTCAGCAGATTATGCTGCATGTAATCATTAATATTTTAACATACAAACAATAATCAGAAAGCAAAGAAATCTGAGAAGTCTTTTGCATTTTATTCATATAATTTTCAGACCGCCCTAACAAGAAATCTCCTAAACCCCCTGATATCTACTTTCTAGAAAATCTACTTTTACTGAATCCCAGAAAAGGCTTAGGCTAACCATTAAGCTCTCTACACAACTGACCTTCAACAGCCCCCATACAGTTAACAACTATCATTTCTTCTTCATGAACCCCAGTAGCTACATGGCTAAAATCTCAATCTGCATGTCCTACCACACATCAAGAAACATCTAACAATACTCTCAATCATACATTTTGAAATATAGCTGATGGATAACGGGAGCTGGAAGCTATAGAAACAGATTGTCACAACCAAACTTTCAAAGTTTATTGACCTCAAAAAACATGATGGAGAATGTGCTGGACCCTACTTGAGGGTCCAGCAGTAAGTGCTTATAATAAAACACAGAAGGTAGCCAAACAGCAATATTTAGAAGGGCCAAAACAGTACCCACAGTAGCCTACATAGTAGCCTAAACCCAAGTCTAGCCTCAGCAAAACTTTTCATAGAAGTTGGAGATATTTTTCTTTTCCTGTGAGGTTACCAGAAGTGTAGCTATCTTAATAAATTATCTTCTTCAGCTTAATCAAGAGAATATGACAAGATATAGCTGCTTGAAGGGTTCAAACACTTTGAATACGTCAAACTTTCCTACACCATTTTTGTGAAGCAACAAACACACATCACTCCCTTTATTTTCATCAACTTATATTTCAAATTTTGTTTAGGACAGGAGGCTGAAATGTCTGAATGCAAGGAGTCATCCAGTTTTCAAAACCAGACAAAAAAATGAAAACAATAAAATAAAAAATCAAACATCAAACCACCAACAACAAAGTGAATCAGAAAAGAACAAATACTTATTCTTTTGAAGACAACACCAGTAAAGTTTTGCTATTAAGCAGTAATATTCAGAAGAATGCCATCTTAATAATTTTCCTTCATCTGGCAAACAACAAAGATATCATAAACTCAAAAAAAAAAGTCTTAAAGATCTCATTTGCATTCATCTTTAATATTCTATTAATAAAAAGGATTTTGCTAACATTGTATCAGCTCACATTTTGACAGCACAAAAAGTGTCTTGAGCCCATCACATAGTTAAGTGAATGGAATTTTAATGTATCAACAGATACACCATTTACAAAACTGAAAATCTTGTTCTATCTTATCAGTACATCTCATTTTTATATCAACAGTTCTGATATTTTGTTTTGATTTTATTTTTTTTTCATTGACATGTAAATTGACATTGACATAAAACCCCATCACTTGTGGCAGCCTCTTCTCAGTTCTATTAAACTTATGTCTACTTACTTCATTTAATTCCATAACCTACTCCCACACAGTCCTTCATCAAAATACCTCTGACCCTGACATCCCTGTGTCCTGTGCCATCACTCAGCCATTTTCTTTACTGGAGCCAAATGGGTTGGGCCTCTTCCTACATAGACAAGTCACATCAACAATGTCTCTTTGACTGACTGGCAATTATTAAACAAGTCTGATGATACTATTTCGGTGCTGGCATCTCAGCTGTTGACTATATATCTGTCCTAGCACCAGAAAAAAAAAAGGGAAAAGTAGCTCTGTGCACAAAGCAGACCTGCTAGTGCAAGGTCAACGTTTGTAAGAGCAGCTTTACAGTCAACAGGTGACACATTTTGTCCCAGACACTAGGCCAACTTCTGTGCAGGCACAAATGATGTATCTTATCCCACCTTTTGTGATAATAGCTATATTTATGGCTCGCTCCCTCTCGTCTTCTCCATTGCCTGTCAAATTGCTGAGGAGGCAGATAGCTAGCAGTTAGTATTTCAGAAAGAATGGAAGCCAACCAAAACAAACACTGTTTCAGTCTTCTGAGTATGAAGAGTTGGAAATGTCTAACGTATCTTGAAATAAAGTCTGCCATCAGTTTGGTCTATGGATATTCATGCATGCAATCCAAAATAACCATTTCCAGATACTAATTTCTGCCTTCTTTTATAGATCCCCTTGTGCTGAAAAGTGAAGCAAGAAGAAATGAAATGGACTGACAGAATTGCCAGTAACATCACTGCACAGCTCGTTCTTTCTAATGTCAGCTGAAACCAAGACTTAAATCCCTTCTCACCATTTATGTTCTTTCTGCTAAAGCCCTCCCCTCTTCAACTTCTCGGGTCTTAAAAATCATTGCCGATATGCTGTTTGGTAAATGTGCAAATCTGAAGCACCATCTGGCTGCATGACATTTTCCATGGTCTAATGAAATAGAATATTTCACAAAATAAACATTCATAAATAGCATATTTCATAAAAATAAATGATCAGTCTCAGAAAAATAATACCATTTATTCCTAGCCAAAATGGCAAAGTTTAAAGGATAACAATGGATCAAAAGTAACAGACAATTGCTGAGGTCTTCTCATGCACTAAGCAGTAGAATGGCATTTCTCAAAGACACAAAGAGTTTGTTTAATAAGAGGTTGACATAAGTTCAAAACCAAGTTTTAGTCTCTGTAGAAGCCTCTGGAGCCACACAGCAACATGTCAGACGCAGAGAAAGGCAAGTGAAGTGCAAACTGAGTATGAATTCATGTTATCTAACTTAAGAACCTACACTGTATATTTCAGTATACAGTAGCTAGTCTAAGCTCTTTTTATAGGCAACAAACAAAAAAGGATAGTTTTAAAACACAATTCATCTGACAAATTTGAGACAGATGCTCTACAAGAAGAAGCATCTGCTCCTCTTCATAAAATTAGCCTAGGATGATTAGCTCAGGTTCAGATGACCCTCAAGCTCCGCATCTCTTTCTGTCATTCTGAGTTTACTGAGTTTGGTGATGGGCCCCCAGATTCTCAAGACTAATAATTCAAACAACAAGATTATAATTGTACATTCCATTGGATCTTAAGTATGGGAAAGAAAAGAGAACAGGCAAAAATATTGCTGCCTATGCGGGTATATTAGAAAAGTCTAAATTTGGGGTTAGTACATGGACAACATAGAAAGGCTGGATGGTTACAAGAAGATTGCAAACACTAATCCCTAGTGTTTTATGGACAGTATAAGAGGACTTCAAGCAGAGGCAATATAGGATGGTGGTAGATGTAAATCTGGCACTGAAATATATAATAATATATTATTTTATACAGCATGCATATTATAAAGATAACACACACTTGAAAGTCTTCTTTAATTTAATTGTAATAGAACAACTGGATGAGTTTTAAAAATTGCAGTAACCTTTTGTTGTCCAATGACAACAGTAAGCCCCTGGTGAAAAAAAATAAGACTTTGCTCTGTTGTTTTTTTATTTATTTAAGAAGGACTGTAAGTATTTTTGCTACTGGAAGGAAATGTGAATTAAGATACTTTTCATCCCCATAATAGGGCAAAAGGAGAACAGTATTATAATAGTAGTAAGGTAAATACAGAATGTCTTTCTACTATTACAGTAAAGAACAAAGCACATTACAAGTGAATGCAACATTAAACAAAATGCTGATAGTGTACATATTATGAAACTGAGAAAAATATTTAAAGAGAATAATGTTTAAAAGCCAAGCCCATTTATATTTGAGTTTTATTGGTAAAACTGCTGGTACTCATAGCTGCTGAGCTATGCCTAAGAAGATATTAGAAAAGCATCTAAATGAAAACAAGGGAGGTGATGTAATACATTCCCCTGGGAACACCATGGTAAAGAATAGCAAATGATCTTCTACATTTGCAAATAAGTCAGAACAGTTAACAGCTCTAAATATGGTGGGAAATGCTGTTCCCCTTTGTACACAATTATTTCATAAAAGGGGTAGGCAATGTTTTGTATTTCAGCTCTCTTAATACATGATTAGTAGAATGCATCCCTTACGAAGCAGGAGACATTTATACTCAGTCTTCTACGGAAGGTTTAATACAACCAAGGAAATACATAGTAAGGCTGAAGATACAGAAGAAATAGTAATTAAAAAAAATAAATTGCAGAAGAGTATGGACAAAATAGAAGACCAACTCAAAGATGCTTCAAAAGGCAGTCTTTTAAAAAGACTGAAACATACTGGAAACCTCAGTATCTTGGGTAAGTTTAGATTCTCAAGATTCTCTCCCTGGAACCTCATCTCGACAACATGCTGCAGTTACTTCAGGCAAGGGTTTTAGGCCACAGAGGGTAAAAAGCCTTCCTGACTAAAGCCACATGCAGTTTTGAGGATATACTTGAAAGTATAAATTAGGAAATTTATTATTTGAGTATTCAGTAAAAAAGTAACATTTGATTCTTAGATTTTTAATTGCAGAAGTGAATTCTGAAATACAATGACATCGACTATTAAAACCAATGAAAGTAATAGCATAAAACACAGAATCAGCAAATTACTTTCTGATTTATTGCAAGAAAATCATGATGCAAGAGGTCTCTTTGAATGTTACTGAACTGTATTTTTAAGGCTACCTAACAGATAACAGTAACTGCTAACCAGTTTCCTTGGCATTCGCTCAAAGCTGAGGTCCACCTCAGCAGGACTTCGAGCTCTTACTGGCTCAACAAGAAAAGCCAACAGTGAAGAACGAGCCATTTTCCTTTCATAAGACTGAGGACAGCAACTAGTAAGCTAGTCAGCTTTTGTGTCCTTTTCTCTTTTTTGTTTCTTGCAGTTACTATCTATTACTCTCCATAAGCATTGCTTGATGCATCTTGTCAGCAAGCATGCCTGCACACATCACATTGAATATAGTTGGGGAAAAAAAAGAGTCTGTGAAAACTGATTATAGCTCTCAGAATAAATCTGGACAAAAGGTAAGGAAACATATGGAGAAAAAAAAGCACAGACAGAAGTCAGATGTAAGCTACCATGCAGACTGACACATTTAAGTAGATTAAAACAGGAAATGTGGTTTCCAGATAAAACACAGTATTCCAAAATGCAGAATATTCTGTGCAATAAAGGCCTCTCTATCCAGTAACATTTTACCATTTCTATTGATGACAGGGCCCTGTGAAAATATGGCATTTTCTAACAGCCCAGAAATATTAACTCTATGTATGATGTAATGGACATATCCATGTGTGCACAAACAATTCCACATAAATGAATGCCAAATCCAAATATGCATCTATGGTTAGATTGAGGTGGGAATAACTAGTATTTAATATGATTATTGAAATAAAAATAAATAAATACAGCAGAATTCTGTATTACTTAATTCCTTCTCTCATCACATTATAAACAGCAAGTTACTCAAGAAACACTACCTAACTTTGTGTGCTGCAATACAATGGGACCAAATATTATAAATAGTTTGACTGAGGCTGATTAGAGACACCTTTGGAGACTCTTATTGTTCTGATTCGTTATTGGTAATAATGATAATGTCTGTACTAGAATAAAATAATCTGATACATCAAAATTCAAGTTTAACTTTTTTCCACAAGATTCAGAAAAGCACATAAAAAATTACAATTTCTTCCACATCTGTATTGTTGAAATAAAGTGAAGAAAACTCAGTACATGCAAGAAAACACAGAACAAGAATTCTAACATGCTACAGAAGATGACCTTGGATAAGTATTCACTTAACCACACCTTTCACTACCATGAAAAAAGTTTCAATATTAACTAATACCAACTACAACAATAGTCAACAAAAATGTCATATTTATTCACTGGAAATTAGGCAATATTCTGAAATTCTGATGGATATTTGCATGTTTGACTTTTTTTCTTACTTCAGTTGACAGCAAATCACGTATTTTGAAATATTACATTTCCAAATAAAATCTGTGGGAAAACTGTAATTGTTGTTAAATATGCCTATGCCTCCACTTGCTCACTATAGTAACCTGTATGTGAGGCTCTGTGCCAGTCCACACATCCCAGGGTGTACCTCACCAGCTCAGCAACACTGGGGCCATGAAGCTTTGTAGGAAACACAATCGGGTGGAAACTCCTGATCCACACAGAAAAAATACTGAGGCATGAGCCACGCAAACAAAATATTGGAATCAGCTTTAGGATTTAAATGATAATCCCTCTCCACCAAATATATAAAGTAAAACCCAAACCCAGTCTATCACACTATTTGTCAGTGGGTTTAGAACATCCCATAGAATCCTTGGAGTACAGGAGGTTTGGGCTCAAGTTTGTAGTGGATTGTAACAGAGGGAACATATTTGACATATTACTGTAAGGAAAAAATAAAACAAAGCTTATCATATCTTGCGAAGTACTCACCTCATATCTACAACAAACAGAAAACTATTCAGGCTACGAAAATATTAATGAGACAAAACTAGCAGTGATAATGTGGCTTACAAAGGCCAACCTGAAATTATAAATAGACATGAAGAAAATACAAAAATTATGATATGTATAAAAGCCCAAAGAAGACCTGAGGGACATTAGCATTTGTCAATTATATGCTACTAATGTGCAACGGTTAAAGCACTGACATCTAAACAGATAAAGCACTAATATCTAGCTAAAACTCCTCTTTTATAATAAAAAAATTAGAACTCCTCTGTAATAATAAAAATTCCACTCAGTTTGAATATTTAAATATAATACAGCTGTTTTCCTTCAATTTTTCATGAATTACCTTTCCAGCATATAACTTCATGACTGCATGATTAACTATGTCCTTCACTGAATATACCACCTAAAAGCTGTTACCCAGAATCTGGAGCATTTTTGGCAGCCATTGAACTTTTATATTAAAAAGTAGATGATAAATAGTAAATATTTTTTGTCACCATATTGCACTCATTTTAAAATAATCGTACGTTCAAGAGCATGTATAAAAACCTGTGCAAACTATCCTCTCGTTCTGATAAAATGTAACAATTTTGATCAATATTTCCTTCTAAGAGTAGACTAGGCTTGTCAAGCTATTGCTTCGGATATACAATATACCAGAAGATCACATACATAAACCTTTACTTTTCAATTTATTTCAAGTTTCCCTTGAAGCAAGCTTATTTAATATAATTTCTTGTTTGGGGCCTAAAGCCTGTAGTTTCATTTACTCTTCTCATGGGTTTTATTACTTTCTATGTGCTCTACTGACAATCCAACCTGGCGAGCTTGCAAGACTCAATACCTGAGAAACTGAAAGCTAGGAATTTGCAGAACAGACTAATGTAAAATAATATTTTTGGACAGAAAAGGCGAGCCACAACTTAGTCAAAAGACTGAGTTCGACATGTGTCAATAACAAACCACCAGCATATGGCAGAAACATATTCAAATGATAAATCCAGATTTATTATTAAACTTACAAATTCTCGACATGTACTGAGTCAAAATAACTTTTGAAACTTCAAGTTGTGAATGTATTACCAGACATATTGTAACTATTCACTAAGAGTACATTAAAGAGCAAGAAAAGGAAAGCTCTCCAAAAAATTACTGAAGAACATCATTTGTCAGATACTTGTGATCCACTCAAGCACGTCACCCAACAGCCCCTGCATTGAGGGGAAATGGTGGCTCTCGTAAGCAC
>VFFE01007130.1:153760-186755 GCA_008921705.1 Burhinus oedicnemus | reverse complement strand
GGGTTTTAGAA
This sequence comes from Burhinus oedicnemus, assembly GCA_008921705.1. Classification (NCBI taxonomy): domain Eukaryota; kingdom Metazoa; phylum Chordata; class Aves; order Charadriiformes; family Burhinidae; genus Burhinus; species Burhinus oedicnemus. The sequence goes on along the minus strand of VFFE01007130.1, from coordinate 186,744 downwards.
GATGCATCACTAAAAACAGATTTTACTTGTCCATTCCTTCCTCTAGCACATATTCAGTCCACTGAATAGATTTAAAAGGAGACTACCAATTCCCACAAATTAAAAAAATGTGGGGTTTTTTCTTCTGCACAATGGGCTAGACAGAATTGTAATTCAGAAATGACTTTACTTTTCAGTACTTCTGAAGATTGAAAAGAGAAAAGAAAAAATGACTCATGACATTGACTCTAGGAAAAGTAATATCCTACCAAAATACTTTCTTGCCAACTGGAAGCAGGGAAAGGGGAGAAAAAAGAAATATTCATGTATTTTCTCCTTTGTTCAAGTGCTGGCAGTGTACTACCAGGGAAAGATCTAGCAGCAAGATCAAAGGGGGGGGGGAAATCCCCTTGTAGAACAGAACTTAATTTGTGAAGGAGAGCACAATTATCTACTACCAGAATGGCATAGACAAGCAGTAGCCGAACGATAAAAAAACTAGAGAAGATTTACTCCATCAATAGTTTTACAAATTTTCATTTGTGGAATTCAGCACCATAAGGCCACAGCATTACTTTTGAGCACCTTCCCTGGCCTGACTGTTCTGTGGAACATGGGAAAAAGCCTCTCTTGGTCAACAAGGATAATTTGGTCAGTGACATTTTAACATAGCTAAATGAAAAGCTGTGTATCTAGAAACCTCCTGTTTTGTTCACGCATAGTGTCATTTGTATTTCAGAGATACTCAAAACTACTAGGAAACACACTGGAGAATATAAACTAGAAATGAGATTCCTGTATATGCATCACATACAAAACCAGATCCTTTTTATATAGACAGGAGCAACCTCTACTTATAGAGTTCAGGAAATGCTACTACTATTTTACAGTAAAACTGTCACTGAAATGTTCCAGTTCTAACAACCATCGTTCAAGGGCAAGGCGTTCCATAATACATTTACTACAAAAACAACTATGTAAAAGTGCCACTCATCTACATATGAATGCCAGGTTTGACTGTCTTTTATTTAGAAATCCCTACAGCTGTACACAACTTACATGATCTGTTTGATACGTTTATATCTTTAGATTAATAAGATATAAAATTGCAGGTTTGCTCTATACTCAGCTTTCTTCTGTCCAGGTTTCTATTTTGGTTGGAATATGAATAATAAGAGCAAGTTTGTTTCTGTTTTCTCAAGAGTTTCCATTTGCACATTCATAGGTGGATATTTTACAAGAACACAAATCTTGGAAGGCCAGTACCAGTTCTTATGACAACTGGAACTAATTTGGTGAAACGCAGAAAGCTAACTAGCACAAGTTGAAGAACTGAGCTTGAATTTGCATGTCGTTTTTTCTGGATTCAGCCCTCCACCACAGATGCCTCTCATTCCTCCAGAACAGTCCCAACTGCCAGCCCAGTCATGCCCATTGACCTATTTAGGGCAACTGTGAGAACTGCCACATTCCTGCCTTTAAATATTTGTAGTAAGTTAAGGGAAAAAATATTCCAAAGCAAGCATGCAGGAAATAACTTGAAATAGCAGCCCACAAGTCAGTTAAGTGTGGCAGATGAAGGAGGAGTAGCTGCCCTAGCAGCTGCCCCATGTTTCTCTCTCTTGTGCACTGTTCAGTACTTAAATGTCTGTATTTGACAGTAGTACAAATAAAGAACAGCTTCAGATACACATTTGCAAAAAGTGAATTGTCCATCATGATTCATCTGTACATTAATGGCACATATATATATGACCAGCCAGTTATTTAACTATGTCTCTCCAGGGCAAGAGAAGGTTTGCGTGTCCAGCTTCTTTAAAGCCATCACGGCTGCAGCTGGAGTGACTTCTGACACCTGAGCAATCCTGATGGCTGGCATGTGGCCATTGTCCCAGCTCTCAAAGGCTGCAGGACACCAAGATGCCTTCTGCTAGAAACTGCCTATGTAAAAAGCTCTTCCAACACCAGCTGTCTTGGCTTCTCTGTGTTGTGTGAAAGTACTGTTTAAAAGAGTTGAATGCTTTCTACCTAAGCTGAAATATATGGTTAATGGTTTACATTTAAATGCTAAGACACAATTAATCTTTCCAAAGCTCCCACAGCTGGCCGTTGCCAGTATTGAATTTACACATGCAGTCAGTCCAGGATTGCTCTGGCAGCCCTGAACTTGTCAGAGCTTCTCTTGTAAGGTACCAGATAAACACAGTTCTCATTACTCTGTTATGCATCCATTATTAGATTAATATTTTTAGGTTTAGAAGAAACCCTTTCACCACCGATTTGACTTCTGTATAACACAAGCCATCAGTCTTCCTATATTTCGTTCCTGCTCTGGCTTGGATAACAGTACTTTACCTAAACCATGTCTCATCTATGACCCTTGGACACTAAAAATATTGCCTCTGAGTCACTGATAAAGATATTAAACATTGCAGAGCTGAGAAAAAAAACAACCCTGAAATACCCTAAAACCACAACTATTTTATTATTCCTCACAGAAATATATGTTTTAAATCGTATTTTCTCTAGTAACACAGGAGGCCTGCTTTGTTTTTTCATTGATCCGGTTTCTTGTATGGAATTCAAATGTGTTACTGAAGGTAAAAAATAAGTGTCAACCAAAAATCTGTAAACTCACTTTAACATTAGTTTAAATTAATTTTTAATAAGCCCATGCTAATCAGTAAGAGTTATTTTACCCTCAAGTCTAGATTAGTCAAACTTTCTAATTTTACTCAATTCTTTATCCAAGGTTACAGCAACTAGGACTATTGTATTTTAAATAAGAGCTTTAATCCAACTTCCTGAACTTCTCAATTTATCCCAGATATAACTAAAAATTCCTCCCCACCCAGCTCAGCATGGTCCAGAAAGCTTTTACCAGAGTTTTTTTTTCAAAGAACTGGCCAAAGCTTATTTGAACATTCTGATTTAAGGATTTTGACAAATTTTTAAAGCTTTTGTTTAACATACTCCTTTGCTGTTAATAAAATGGAAGATAAGACCTCTCTCCAAGATAAATAAAACCTGATATTTAAAAAATATCTACCATATTTATACTGACAATCTAATACTTGCACAAGTACCATCATTAACCTAAAGCATCAGGAACAACAGAAAATCTCATTCTTAAGTTTCATAATGAATATGGATTAAATTTCTTTTGTTTAATGTCTTTTGCTTTTTTATTGTCTATAAACCCAGTTTTTTAACTTGGTTTCTATTATGCGCTTTTGCTAGTTGTTTGGGTTTTTTTAAACTGCCAGTTTTCACATCCCTGTATGCCAGGCTGATTTTTAACCAAGAGGCTTGCCTCAATATTGTTTATTTTGTGAGAGTTTACTAAAATCTTTCAAGTAGCAAACAATCATCAGTCACATTTTAATGTTTAAATGTTTTCCCTTGATTCAGCTTAATTATTTCTATCATCTTTAAACCATCCCACTTACAGTGCTGAGTACCTGTGTTTCAGGTATGTCTCCATTACATTGTAGTTGCTTGTACCTTGACAACTTCATTTTTCTTCTGCAATCTGTTTCTTTAACCATTTCAAAGCGAATAACATATACCTCTATAACATTAGATGAATGCCCAGAATCCAGAGATCACATCACCTCAGGATTTCCAACAACACTCTCATATCAGTATTGAAACTGGTGCCTGAGTATGTTTTACTTGGATTAAAATCCCACCTGAGAAACACCATCCTCACACCTGAAAAATAGATGGCTACTGCATAAGGCACAACTTTTAGTGAGATTTTCATGGTCTGTAGTAAATAACTAATACTCCAAACAAATTTTTAAATGCTTTGGATAAAAATGTCTTATCAGTGACTACTTGCCTCCAATTTGTCAATGACTTACAAAACAAGTATATTATTTTTGGCACTGGTCAACACCACTTCTTTTGGACGCTCAGGCCCACACTGATTATATGGAGTAATTTACTAGTTTGGTCACGCAAGTCTTTCTACTAGGTCAATTTTTATTCATAAGTAAGCAGTTTCCATTTCTCTTTATTATTATTTAAGCAATTTTATAAAAATCATTTATTTGCCTCTCTTCTCTTTTCTCGGTTTTATGAGTAGCAGGATAATATCCCAGCTAAAAATACCTCTGCTAAAACTAACAGTAATAAGGCTTTTAATAATCATCAGAAATTGTGTGAGTTGCTCCTCACAGTTACTGTTTTGGGTCCTGTATACAGTAAAACAATACAGGATGAGAATTTGTGAAGTTTTTCCTGCAATCTGCTTTAGAGCAAGATTTAATCTTTCTGGAGAATTTGCAGGTTGTGCACAAGCACATTATAGTTGCCAAAAATACATATTTTAAAACTTATTTTAATGCACTGAGGCCCCCACAGAAAGGGAAAAGGAACTAATCTAAATGGAAAACATCTGCACATTTCAAAAAACATGTTCAGCATAATTATTATTTATATGTGCTCAAGTTATGAGAGTGATTTCTATTGTGTCTTTCTATGGAAAATCCTGGCTAGAGTAAGAAAATATAGCATAAAAATACAGTTATTTGTCCAAGAGGTTTAGATTTTAAGATAAGGAATTGCAGTGCAGTTCCACATCAGCTTGACCTAATATAACCAGCTTAGCCAGCAAAATGTGATTGCTTTTCGGTCATTTCAGTTCTCTGCAGTGGCTCACCACCTGGTTATATCAACACCAGTGTTAGGGAGGGAATAGGAATGTGCTGGTGGGGGAGAGGGAGGGTGTTAGAGGGAAGAAATTAAGGGAGCTGGTGCCCCGGGTTCCTTGATTTTGACTAAAATAGCCAGGGAACTGCACCCAAGCTCCAGTTAATTAATATCACCCGGCCTGTGCAGTCTCTTTGGACAAGGAGTGCACCAATAGAGTCCCATCTGTTCATAATCCTACAGCAGAATTCAGAGGTCTCATTCCCAGTTACAGCTGTTAGATAAACGCTTAAACATCTGAGCCACCAGTCACCACTGGAAAAAAGCCAGCAAACATCTCCATTTTGAAGTGTAGTCTAGCACGACCCTGAAAGAGCAATTCTGCTGCCTCTAGAGTTGACCATAACCCAACTATGATTTCTCTCATGCTGCTGACTTCTCCTCACCCCTGCAAAAACTCAGATGAGCATAAACGGCACCGATCCGGAAGCTAATATAATTCCTTGCATCTGCTATGGCACTGAAAAAAACCCAACAAAAATAACTCTTTACCCAACCTGCCATTCATTCAAACTTAGTTTAGGGTCTCTTGTACCAGTAAATTTAGCTGGGGATTTTAGACTGTCGGGCAGCGTGTGCATGTCTGCGTTTCATACACACCTAGGCAGGAACGAAAAGTACCCCGACAGAAGCAGTCCTGTCCTACGCTGCTAACCACCATGCTGGCGGGGGACTGAAACACACTCAGCCTCTAATTGCACTCTACAACTAAACTGAAGCAGTTCATAATATGGTCCTAAAATAAGAAGCCATACTCCTAAGTGAAACAACAAAAGGCATCCTCCTGGTTAGAAGGTGAATATTTCAAAGCATCAACAAACCCCAGCTCAAACAATTTTTATGCATCTTGTAATACTTTAGGTTTGCCATTCTTTCATATGCATTGAAGTCACTGTTTAGTCACAAGAACAGTGACATGAAAGTCAAGCTACTGGATTGGGTATGCTTTTTTTGATATTTGTGTGTATATATATACACATGTTTGACATCTTTCAAGAAAATAATACTCTATGAAAAATTAAAAATTACAATGAAACTCAAGCATAAAAGCAAAATGTAAAGCCTACTGCAGTATCAGAAGTCGCTGATGCAATTAACTGTCTAGAAACGTTAAATAATAGATTAGATAACTGGCCCAGCTGCTCAAACCAGGAATAAAAACATTTTATAGCTAATGATACTTGTATGTGATTTGATATGGCTATGTCCTACAGTGTTCAGATACATCTCACAAGTAAGTCTGTCCACTTTAAGAAAGGGGTTCTTGGGGGACTGAGAGAGAGGGTAGCAGGCTATTTCTCAGTTCAGTAATGCTTTCATGATGTATTGTCTAAATTATCCCAGCGGGGCAGGGGTGGAGGTGCGTATATAAAGCTGAAGATGCACACACCCAACCCAACAATCTAGAAGTCCTAACTAAATTTACTGCTATGGAAATGCTTTATTTAGCTATAAAACACACAAATCTCTGATACATTTATCATGCACAAAGTTTAAAACTTGCATCACCTATAGTATAACATTTGTTTATTTCTGCTAAAGCATAATGATATTAATGGTGATATTTAATTTGACATCATTCAGAGTCACTAATTCAAGTATTCTTTCAAAAACAAAGAAGGAAGAACAAGGGCCAAGTAATTAACTAGTAATCCTGGGAGCCCTGGAAATAACAAAGCCAATTTTCAACAACTTTAAATCTCTGCACTTCACACAATGGGAATCCAAGTTAAAAGGGTAAGGTCCATTACTTGAAGCACTAGGACTTCATTTGGGGAAATTTCATAGCATTACAGTGACTTCTATAGCTAAAGTCAATGTACAACTGAAGTATGCAGACATGCATTCCCAGCACAGATCAGGCTATAGCTTCAAGCTGTTCACCAAAATGAGGGGCACAGTCAGAATTCACATCTGAAATCACTGCAGAGGAATTCTGCAGAAGTGGAGAAAGAAGGCTGCCTTAAATTGTGTTTTTAACTCTATCATCCTCCTCTTCTTGAGATCTAATTTCCCATATCACTTTTTAAAATGTATGATGTATGCAGCACATTTTTACAGACAACATCATCCTTAATTACTTGAGCCTTACAAAACGGTCTACATTGTTCATTAGCATATCTACATTGTGTATTAGGATAAGAGTTTTTCCATAGGACTTTTTTGTTTGCACATAATCAAAGTCAGTATCATAACAAAGAAAAACAACGTTTTACAATTCAACTTTGATATCATTCCCTTCAAACAGCTAATATTCACTACACCTCAGAAAAATATTTACCTCATTATCTGTTCCTACATCCAACATCACTGGTAGACACTCATGAGGTTTTACTCCTCCGCATGCCGTATAAAGTGCCAGTTTACCAACTGGGATGCCCATTCCATAACAGCCAAGGTCTCCAAGACCAAGGATACGTTCTCCATCTGTCACCACAATAGCCTGGAGGAAGAAATAAAAGCTTCTTTTCTTGTATGTACTAAGTATTCCATTATATTCTTACCACCATTTTTAACAAAACAGGTACAACCAAATTAATAGTACATCAAAGACTCAGAATTGTTTTACTGTCTCTCACTGTGTTTTTGTTACACTATTTTAGGCTCTTGCTTCACTGTAAATAGGACTTTCATACAAAACTTTTAAGAATACACAAGAGAGGTATTTAGTATTACATTACAAGGGAACTGGCACTGTTCCCTCTTACGTTTTTCTGTCAACAGTATGAAAACAGAATAGGAAGGGAAAGGAAGCTATCCACAAAAAAAGAAGAACCCCGAACTGCTGGGTTTTGTCATGGCTGTTTTCAGCAGAAGCAGAGCCAGCCACTCCTGCTAGCCTATGACAGGGCTGTCTACAGCCACCTAGTTCTTACCCTTCAAAGGCGTATGTATTCTTCCCTTGAGCAAATAACAACTCCATCATACTTATACACATGAGGAAGTATGTGTTTTCATTGACAGAAATACAGGACCTCAGTAAACTCCACAAAACTGCACTAAAAAGGAAGATTTTTCACAGTAAAGGACAGAAGTGCTCAGTATGGCAAGCAGCTGACAACACAATAATTTCCTTGTCATACTCCGTAACAAGTTATTTTAGTTGGAAATTTAATATGTTTTGTGAGAGAGCTCATCAGGTATCATATGTAGAGAACTATTAACCCAAACACTAGAACAGGTTGCCAAGAAATCTTGTGGAGTCTCTACCCTTGGAGATAACTCAAAACCTACCGGCTGGACGCAGCCCTGAATAACTTGCCCTGGCTGACCCTGCTTGAGCAGAAGGATGGACTAGATGATCTCCAGACGTGCCATCCTACCTCAACCTCTCTGTGATTCCTTGAAATGCAGAAAAAGCATTCAGGGCTTTTTGATGCATAATAGTCAATGTAATCGACCAATTACTCAGTAAAGGATGCCTACAGCTAAACAAGGGTTTAAGAGCCTCAAACGTGGGCTGTAACAGCATTGCTTCTATTTAAAAAATGAAATCTAATTGATAAAAAGCTTATAAAAATATCTTAGCCAAGTCACCTTGGGTGCAGTGTCAGCTTTGTCATGCAACTAAAACTGAACTTACCTTGACGATATTTTCTGGCCAGGATTTAAGCATTGTAGCTATGTGTCCCCGGTCATGGATAGTAATAAAAAGACCTCTGCAAATAAAAAAATGTTTTTCATATAAACAGGCAATTAAATAGTTCAGTACACATCAATTAAATAATAAATTAACTCTATGCAAATGTGCCCAACATACAAAGATTAAGTTCAATAAGTGCTCAATTTTGTGTGAATGAGTAAATCAAATGTCTGCATTTAGTAGAAGTCAGAGAACATGTAACTTAGTAAAGCTTCACTGAGCACTGAGAATCTGTAAAAGTCATTTCTGAAAATTGTTAAGTTTGATTTTAAAACTCACTGAGCACTTGATCTGTTCAAATGTGTTAGTTAATTGTCCCAGATCAAAAAAAGATGCTCATCATATGACAGTGATCACTAGTGCCCCAGAAGCCCTAATGTTTACAGACAAGGATAGGTCAAAGTTTTAATCTATGAACAAAACCTGAAATAAGCCATACATTATCATTACATACCATAGATCAAGCACATTCAGTTATGTGTTTAGAAAACAGACTGCCTATTTAATTAGATTGTCCCTTTCACACCTACAAAAGTGGGAAATTATCTTCTCTGTATGAAAATCCTTTGATTTGAAAGCATGTAGCACATCCTACAGTGCTAAGCGTACCAAATTTTTACTTTGAAGAGTATTTGCAAATTGGCCTTTAGTTCCACCAATACGGAAGAGTATTAAACAAAATGACAGAAAAGTGTAATTCTCATTTCATTTTTTATGTATTATACAAGCAAAATCAATATAGTATCTTATCCTACTCTTCAGCCTTTTATTCTTCATTTATTTCACTTGACAGGTAGCTATACATCCAGGTCCACTCAGACTTAATTCCACTTCTTATCTACATTTCTCATATGAGCAGTGGAAAAAAATTCTCACACTAAAGTCAATCTCTCAAAAACCATGAAGAAAACATCAGTGAAGAAATACATGCCAAAGATATGACTTCTTGTAACTAAATTTTGCACTAGTAAGTATAAGGAGTTGTCTTCTGGAATTATTCTAAAGCATTTCATCCACATATTATAAAAAATATAAAGTAAAAATTAAAGAAGACTACTGAAAAATAATTTAAACCTAAGTCTACTACAATATCTCTGTATTCACAGAAATGGGTACATGCCTATGTGGGTCTAAATAAAACTAATAACTCAAGGAAATGCTTGTCAGATACGACTGCAAGTATTCCAAGTCAAGCAAAAAATTTCCTGCAGTGTTAAAAAGCATATTAATCAAAACACCAAAATGAATCAAAAAATTGTATGTAATTTCATATGTTTATATACTTAATATATATTAGATTCTATAAATTGCCATGTGTTAAATATTTTTATGTTGAATTTTATATTTAATTTCATATTTAAGTGTTTTCTTTCCCTCTTTGATGCCAAAAATATACAATTGAAATTGCTTATTATTTTGGACAAGAGGCAGTGTAAGACATGTTGCAATTAACCAAAGTATTCTTAGTCTTAAAAGCTAATGATTCAGAAATAGAAACTGCAGTCTCAAGTAGCTAATTAACTAAAAACTGTCATGTTCTAAAAGAAAAATATATATGCACTGTATAAAGGAAAAAACACATCAGTCACTTCTGGTTAGATATTTTTAACTGTTGAAATTTCATTTTATGCATTTCCCCATAGAACTGGGAATTCTCTGATCCTGGCATTCCCAATTAATTCCTCTTCTGCTTCCATTCCCCATGCTCAGAACAAATGCACCAGGCTGGATGATTACATCTATCGGTTGCTCCTTACCGAGTAATGCCTGTCAGCAGATTCATTCCTCCACCCCAGTGGAAGTGACAGTCCTCAGGGGTGAGAGAGTTAATATTTACAGCACTTTGCAGAAGTTGTGGTATTTACAGCCTACAAACATTTCTATTTGTGAGCCACCAACCTGAAAAAAGATGGCCTTCACAGTGAAATGCCGTAAAGCAGCAAAGCAAAATAAATGTGGATGCTTCCTTTCTGATGTATTGTACAGCGAGTCATTTTATAAAACACTGTGTAAACTGTTAAATCATAAAATACAGCTTATCAAAATTGTTAGCCTCAGAGGCAGTCAATCATGAGAGGTAAGTGTGCAAAAGAAAATGAAGAGTGCAGGAGGAAAGCTATCTAGAGGCATCACCCCTTTCCTTCTCCTCGCCCTCCAATTTACACCAACCTAATAGATTCATGTTAAATGAAGCAAGATTTTGTATTGATTTTCTTAAGAGCCGGAGACCGGCCCAGTGTGGTTAAATGACCTCTTCCTTGCAAGCTAGGGAGAGAGGTCTCCATGGAATAAATTCCCTGGCATTGGAAAATAAAGGCAGGGTGGCTCCTCCAGAAGGAATTTTGTTAGAACATTTGTAAGGACCTTTGAATAAGTACTGAAAGTGTTTTTCAGAAATCTGTTCAAGCAGGATCTCATTCAAACAACAATGAAAAATAGGGGCTGAAGTGTAAATAGAGTCATGTCGAAAGCATTTCACTCCCCTCCTTCTCCCCTTCCCTCCATTCTTTCTGTAGATTAGTAAAACATTTGTGGACACATTGTCCTGACCGAGAGGATAGCCCCGGATTTAAGGGCACAGAATAAGAGATAAGAATCTTTTTTCTTTTACCTGGATCTGTTTTCCTCATCTTTCATTTCCTTAGTTAAAGCACTTTTCTCCTTTAAGGTGTCCTCCGCAAGAATCTACACCAGGTTGCAAGAGGAACCTCAGCTTGCAACGGTGTCAGCCACAAGAATATTCAACTTAGGTTACTGGAATTGAACTCACTGGCAATTCTACCTGCAGGCCACCACCAAAAGGTAGCACTATGTATTTTTTCTTTTCCACGAGGTCATGCTATGTCCAGGAAAACCACCAACTACACAAGGTTATTACAAGTGGGATAGGGTGACACAAGCTGACAAGGTAGCCAACTATTGGGCTACCTAGCAGACATAGTTATTTTTTGGCTGTCCTAGCACAGCCATGCGAAGAATGAAGAAGGGGGCATGCTACACAATTTAAATTGGATTAAATTATATGTGTATTTCAGTCCCAAAATAAGAAAGAACTATCCATTTGAGTCTGATGATGATGATGATACTACTACTAATAATAAACAATAACAACAACTACTATTGTCATGTCAGTGATGGCATACCCCGCTCTGCCGAATGCAGAGCAAGAGACAGCCCACGTGATGCACATCTGTCTGACACAGCACTTCAGGATGGGGCGGCTACAGCAGAGGGACAAGTAACACATTTCAGCACATGGAGAAAGAAGCAAGGCACAGAAAAAAAAATGCTGAAAGGCAAGGTTTTGTAAAAAAAAAAAAAGGGGAAAAATATGCTGTGTGTTTTTCAGCATGCACGTCTTCACATATCTAAGAAGAAAAGCATCTCATGGGGAAGTAGGCTGAAGTTCTCCTGTACACACTTTCAGAGCAGCCCAGGTTGGCAAGCTCAGTGTAAAAGCAAGTGTAGGTTTTCCGACACAGTATGGCCCTTTCTGTTTGAACTGACATCTCGGTTACACGTATTATCTTTTCTTGCAAGGCAACAAATTGAGACCTGCTGACTTTTAAAAGGCCAATCAGCCAAACTGTGACAAAACTGACTTGAAGCTTGCAGCAGCAGATTAGTCTTCAAACTAATGTGTTTATTTTGAACCTGGCACAATGCAGATCTATGCGGAACTTCTCTGACTGTATATGCAGAAGGGCTCATCTTTAGTCACTTTGGCCCCAGTTAGCCTTCAGTTCAGCACTGGTTTATACCAGTTTAGCCAAAGGGATCACTTCTACTTATGCCCACCTCAAGGTAGCCAGATGGTACGTGAAACTACAGCAGAGGAATAATTATGCAAATAAGTAATTATGCCTCCTTTCTTCTTGTCACACCACCAGTAAGACCAGAGCCCTGAAGAGTGAGAGGAGAACCCACGCTAGGACATTGGGATCCACTCAACAGAGTGGATCTAGTTTAGGTCACTGAGCTGATTTTACTAGTTATGTGGAGGTCATTCTACATCACATAATTTGGCTCTGTTTTATTAGAACTCTGATCTATGAGAACAAAGTAAACAGAATTAAATGGAGTATTTGTTTATTATGCTTCAAGGAAATAATGTTCCACCAACAATATATTTCTCTATTTTCTATTAAAGCATAGTTTAGAAAAATATGTCACAGTAACAGAATAATCCTTTCTTTCCTCTTATAACAATAACAGGAGGCAATCTAACATGTCTCAGAAAATGCCAAACATTTTTTAATGAAAAAAGTTCAAACTTTTCTCACAACCCTACATGTTCAAAACTGTTCTTTGAATTATGAACTGTACATAGAATTATAACAGAGGTGACTTCACTTTCCCAGGCAGCCTAAATCAACAAGCTTAGAAATAATAATAATAAAAAAACTCAGCGACCAGCCTCAGTTTATTTCTGAGGCTAGACTTTCCTAACTCCTGGACTTTGAAAGAAAGATGTAAACTACTTCCCTAATCCCTGTTGAAATTCCCACCTATTTTTGTTAAAATTACACAAAGCGCTACAATACAAACATTGTATAAGAAACTAAGAGTCCCCACATGCCCTAGAAGAATGGTCTGCTCTTTTTTTACCAAGAAATAATATTTCTCATTGTCACAGTTCAATATGGTCTCCCGTCATCATATAAAATGTACTCAAACTTGTAATTACATCTTACCTTACCCAATTCCTTTCCATAGTAACATTTGTTCCAAGACTTCGAGGCCTAATAAATACAACTGATGGGCTGATTTAAGAAATGCAGCTGTTCACAGATATATTTATTTTTTTACCTTTCCTCTGTACTGGCTGAATTTCATTACTTTACAATGCAAAGGTAGTTCTTTCAATAAATAAAATAGTTGATCCTGAAATTGCAGCTGCTACTGACCTTCATCCTAAATTAATCAGTATTAAAGAAACCTGGGCTTTAAATTTTCTGTACATCACATACTCAAACCATATTTAAACAGGAAAGTTTGTCAGAAGCAAAGCAAAGATTAAATAAAAAAACTCAACATCAAAAATAGGACAGGAACACTAAAAGAACAGTACATACTGTTAACATCTCTGAAAGCCTGGAGTTGTACGTGAGTAAGATACAGTTCATAAAACAGGTAAGTAGTAACAGTATATGAAAGGCAATGGAGAATACGACATTAACCTGGGAAAGACATAAAAGTTTATAAAACTTACATGTTACTTTATGCTTGGCTTATGGTTTCCTAAATGATTGATTTTAAATAGTTAAGTTTTAGAGGAAAGAGACTTCAAGTATTCTGGAAGACAGATGCTAACACCTGCCAACTCCAGTTAGCTATACTTAAAAGAATAACTATAAATTATAATTAATATAGATTTTTGTAGTGATTCAAAAGCCCAATTTGGCACAAGAGTGTAGGGAAATAATTAAAATAGAGAAAAATATAGTGTTCATAATCACTGTGAACAGGAAATGCTAATGTTCAGGGATCTGAACAGTCAGTCTCCAGCTACAGGAGCAAATTAGCATCTAGTCTTATTTCAAGACACCCTTCTGAAAACACTATTTATCCCACGTCAGCAGCCTGTGTAGCACTCTTTCAAGCGCCCAAGTCCATCAAAGCTGCTTATCAATCTCTCTTAGTAAGTGCAGTGCTTTAACAGTTACTAAAGTTAAAAGTAACATCTACATAGCAGAGACCATTAAGGTCAGGGCACTTCGGGAACATTACAGTCTACAATGTGAATTCGCCTCAAGAGCAGAAAAGTGATGAAACTAACCTGAAAGACAGCAGCTGTAAGCCTGAAAATACAACCTTGGGGGAATGAGGTTTCAGACAAGAAAAAGGGTAGGGTTTGGAGGAGTAAAAGGCACATAACTGCAGTGACACAAAGATTTGGATGCTGCGGGATTTTTAAGTACAGATGTTAAAACATTATTTAAAAATAAATAATGATGATGATGATAATATTTTTTTTTAAAAAAAGACAACTGGGATAGGTAGCTGCTTAAGGTTGTCATTTCTTATGGTGCAAGCCTCAGCAAGCTGCGGTGTTCCAGATGCTGCACACCCAAGGACAAAAGTAAATACAGTATCCACACTGTGTTCAGGCTCGCGCAAGAGCTTCAAGTAGAGTCCTTGTCTCTTTGATGAGGGACACTGTGTGCCTCAGAAAGTCGCACTATAGTCAGAAGAGTTGGTTCAAACAGCCCCATGGGTTGCAGGAACTTCCAAATGGACTCCCTTTGCCCACACCTTGTGTTTTCCTTCCAGCAATCTTAGTTGGCAAAATGTCACAACCCAGCTGGGCTGGGTGCATTTTCAAATACAGCCACAGGCTGCTGAGGGATCAGACTTCAGATCTCAGCATACCCCCTCTTCCACCCCATGTGGGATTAGGGAAGTGGAGAACCACGGGCTGCTGTTCAATAACTTGCAAGATGGCAAGCCATAACACTCCTGATCCATCTCCAGGCAGGGGGCAGATCACACAGGCATTGCCCCATCTGCTCTTATGCATCTGAAACAGGCTCCAGAGCTTGCATACAGCGTATATTTCATAAATGGTAACACAACAGAGCAGGTGAGAGTAAAAACAAGGGACACGTTGCCTATAGCAGTACAGACTGAAGGCAAATGAAAAAGGAAAAGAGAAAAAACCCGCACGTGCACGCTGTCCTATTACTTTTCTCCAGTAAGTCTGGACTCTCCCAGCCCTCTGAGAGCCTGATCCTTGCTACCAAAGCATGTAATTCTACATTGCTACTTTGAGTGTATAAAGACTTTTGCAAAATGAACCTTTTTGGCTTGAAACATTCTGCTTTCACTTTGTCAGAATGCCAATGAGATAAGTTCAGGCAAAGAAGTCAGACCTTTGTACAATAAAAAGCAACCCAATGAAGTAATTCCCCAACTGCTCTCATTCAGCACAAAAAAAATTACATTGTTAAAATAATCTGAGTAAAACATTACAAGCTTTACACAGCAAAACCTTAAAACCAATTTTATGTGGTACATAAAGCAATTATAGCTTGTTGCTTTGGTAATAATTCAAAAGTCTCTACTTCATTTTGGAAACCATTAACGTCCACCTCAATCTATTTCAGAGGAAAATTAAGAATACTTTATAGTAAAAGCAACACTTCATGGACTTTGTCACTGGAGACTTTCTGCATCAATTATATAAAATACTCATCAGTGTATATCTAGATAACAGTGGTTTTAACTACTGCCTCACCTCCTTTACTTACAAAAGCAAACAGCACAGCACTTCATGATCTAAGTATTCAGACTGTAATGATGCATCCTTTTCACACAGCAACAGAGTAGATCAAATCATATCTCCTTTATATTCACTTCTTAAACCATGAATTTGTTGATTTAACTACATTCCTAAAGTATCATTCATCTAGACAATCAGCTTTTATGTATTGTTGCTTAATCACATAACGGCAATTCAATGGGATGTGTTTGTTTGAAAAGGAAAAGGCAGACTTTGAGAAATACTGTGTTTTAAGAGCCAGAGCTCTCTTGCTCCAGAAGCTACTTAAATTCTTCTGACAGTTGCTCAATAAATAACTTAATTACTTACGCTCCAATAGACACAAATAGAACTATTTGAAGATTGTGAATGAGAGAATGGTTTACCAGAGACAGACCCATTCATTTTTAGGACAAAAAATAATCCACTGTTCTGCTTCAATAGCTATCAAGTTTGTATTATTTTATGCTAATATTAACTGCATAAAGGACCATCAACAAACAATATCAACCATCTATCTACTGGGAAACTTGCAATGTTAATGATATTTTTTTAAAAAACCTTTTAAATGTTATTTGAACTGTGAAGTACTCAAACAAGTGAGATCACTGTCCTCCTATTTACTTCAACAATTTGTGCTGCCCCGGCTCACTGGAACATGGAAAATTTCCAGCAGTTAGACAATAGCATCCTTTAAGCCAGTTTTCATTGACCTTTAAATCACCATCATTTGCTCTCAATAATCATTAACAAGCACAAAAGCAAAGACTTATTAAAAAGGCTTCTTCTTACGGCATATCCCACTCAACTTCCACTTTAATGAAGAAGTCACTTCTGAAAAGAGACATTATCTTCTCTTTGTAAAGCTGACCTTATCTGCTGCAAAGGAACCAAGGAAACCACCCAATTTATGTCACAGTGAAAGAGCAGCTCTTAACGCAAGGACCTGCAGCGCTGAGAGGTAACAAGTCAGAAGGCAGGCAGGCCGATGTGAAAGCGTCCAGGTTAAACTTGTCATACAAGATTGCCAGCGAGCATCTGGGCACAGAGCAGAGCTGTTTCGCCCAGGCGTCAACTGTCTACATACAGCATTCAGCAACACCTCCAAGACCCACATCCCGAGGGCACAGAGATCACAGCATCATTGAAGTTGGCTAGGACCACTAGAGATCACCCAGTCCAAGCCCCCTTCCCAAGAAGAGTCAGCTAGAGCAGATATTTTGCCTTGGCTTCCCCTGAGGTAAAAATCTGGTACGGACCATGAACCTTCCCTGGTTTTCAGTAAGGAGTGTTGGCAGTAAAAAGAAAACAGCTTGTTCTAGCGTAGTTTACTGTTCCTAAGATCAAATGCTTTTTGGATGGTGCTTCACTTCAAACATATGCAGAAACCTATTCCTGCTTTCAGTGGAAACCGTATCAGCAAATAGTGATTGAAAATAAGTCTCCTGTATTTTAGCACATAAAGGTGGGCATAACACTCGGAAAAAGTAAAGATCTCAATTTACCACCTGCACATTTTAAGATAAACCCCAACTATTTAATCTTAGGACAAAACCAAACAAGCTTTCACATCACAAGCATTAGTTAGAGCAAGGGAAGTAACAAAGAGACAGCAAAGAAGCTCTTGGAGCCATTTTTAAATCCTTACAAAATAGACATTTTCCTCCTTAGAAGCTTTTACTTTGAATAGAATCGAATATAAGTATAGCATGAGTATTGTGCCCTACAATTATGAAAATAGTAGAAGAGATTAAAAATAATGAAATTTGAGTTGAAAAGCAAGTAATTATTCAGCCTTAGTTATTTCATAGACTATTCTCCTATCGTTCACACAAATTACATTCAAATCATTTTCTGCTTAAACTTTAATTTTAATATTTCACTCAGTTCACTCTTATTCAAACAGAAAAAAATGATGGGCTTAAGTTTACTGCCTGCTAGAGTATACAGCATCTTCCTCGGGTTCTCACAGTGAATCAGTGATCTCTTGGAGCATCATCTGAGGGAGAAGCATAAAGTCCTGCTAATGCAAAATAATCCATTCTGGAGTGTCATATATCCATGCCGGTCTTAATATTCCTGCAAGTTATTTGTTGTACTGATTAATATGGCTGGCATACTTGAGGCACAAGTATTAGACAGGGTAAATGCAAGAGCAGCGCTGAGAGACCTGCAAGAAAGGCAACCCTGAAGAGAGCAGCAGGAGGCACAAAGGGTACCTGCACCCATGTTCAAAAACCACTTGTGTCTGAAATCAAGTGTCATCTTAAGCAGATGACTCCACCGATGCTGACCAATGTGCCTGAAGCGCAGTGCTGATCACAGGATCAGGTGCCAGTGGGAAGATCCCAGCAAAGTCTGTACACATCCACCTCCTGTTCTGCCCCTGTCCCGTTTTAGGCCTGCAACCACATTCTCATGCGAGCCCCTGGGCTCAGCCTTCCTAGACCTGAGCCACTGCTGAATGGCCTGGAAACCTATAACATATTGCAAAATGGGGTTTCAAGGAAAGAGAAGAGAGTCTCCAAACTGCACCCTCAGCAACTTTGCGGCCGACACCAAGCTGAGTGGTGCAGTTGACACGCCTGTGGGATGGGATGCCATCCCATCAGTATGAACATTTGGCGGAAAAATGCAGCATGCAATGATATCAGCTAACACAAACAGCAAATATTATTGCTAGCCTTTACTATATAACTACATGAAACAAAGCAGCACAGGATATGGAATGGATATAGCGAGGAGTCGTGGAAGCAGTCATATGGGGTGATGGAGGTATTCAAAACACATCTAGCAGTCACAGTGGGAGTGTTTCTGAAATTATATTTGTGAGCTTCCTAGCTGTTCAAGGGACTTGAAGGCTTAAGTCCAATGTCAAAAAGAGGCACAGGTTTTTCTGAGGAAATTGGCATTGAAAGTCTATAGTCCATACATTCAGTCATCTTTCAAAGACAGCATTTGTTTCACTGTAAAGCTTGAATGCAACGTACCAACCACTCATCAAATGACTGAGGTTACAACCATCCCCAAGAAGAATCTTGTTTCAGTGCTTGCACTGGAGTATTTTTACATTCTATGTGAAGTGGCAAACTGAAAATAGAAACAGGTGCATTGCTTGCAGCAAATGGAAATAGGGCAGAATTCAAATCTTTTTAGATAGGCTTTTTATTTGAGAATCACAAATCCCCCATGCTCGTATTCTAGTTATTTCATAGAACCATAGAATGGTTTGGGTTGGAAGGGACCTTAAAGATCGTCTAGTTCCAAACCCCCTGCCATGGGCAGAGACACCTTCCACTTCCAGGTTGCTCAAGGACCCATCCAGCCTGGCCTTGAACACTTCCAGGGATGGGGCATCCACAACTTCTCTGGGTAACCTGTTCAAGTGTCTGACCACCCTCACAGTAAAGAATTTCTTCCTAATATCTAATCTAAATCTACCCTCTTTCAGTTTAAAACCATTACACCTCGTCCTATCGCTACACTCCCCGATAAAGACTCCCTCCCCACCTTTCCTGTAGGCCCCCTTTCAGATACTGGAAGGTCATTATAAGGTCTCCCTGAAGCCTTCTCCAGGCTGAACAACCCCAACTCTCTCAGCCTGTCCTCATAGCAGAGATGTTCCATCCCTCTGATCACCTTTGTGGCCCTCCTCTGGACTCAATCCAACAAATCCATGTCCTTCAGCTCCAGAGCTGGACACAGTACTCCAGGTGGAGTCTCACCAGAGCAGAGTAGAGGGGAAGAATCACCTACCTCAACCTGCTGGCCATGCTTCTTTTGATGCAGCCCAGGATACAGTTGGCCTTCTGGGCTGTGAGCACATGTTGCTAGCTCTTGTTGAGCTCATCCACCAACACCCCCACATCCTTCTCCTCAGGGCTGCTCTCCATCCATTCTCCACCCAGCCTGTATTTGTGCATGGGATTGCGCTGACCCACATGCAGGACCTTGCACTTGGCCTTGTTGAACTTCATGAGGTTTGCAAAGGCCCATCTCTCAAGCCTGTCCAGGTCCCTCTGGATGGCATCCCTTCCTTCCAGCGTGTCAACCGCTCCACAGAGCTTGGTGTCATCCCCAAACTTGCTGAGGCTGTAGTCAGTCCCACTGTCCATGTCACCAACAAACAGCACCGATCCTAGTACCAACCCCTGATGAACGCCACTTGTCACTGGTCACCGCTTGGACATCGAGCCGTTGACTACAACTCTTTGAGTGCAGCCATCCAGCCAACTCCTTATCCACTGAGTGGTCCATCCATCAAATCCATGTCTCTTCAATTTAGAGACAAGGATGCTGTGTGGGGACAGTGTCAAATGCTTTGCACAAGTCCAGGTAGATGATGTCAGTTGCTCTTCCCTTATCCACCAATGCTGTAACCCTGTCGTAGAAGGCCATCCAGTTTGTCAGACATGATTTGCCCTTAGTGAAGCCATGCTGGCTGTCACCAATCACCTCCTTATTTTCCATGTGCCTTAGCAGAGTTTCCAGGAGGATCTGCTCCATGATCTTGCCAGGCACAGAGGTGAGACTGACTGGCCCATAGTTCCCCAGGTCTTCCTCTCGTCCCTTTTTAAAAATGTGGGTTTTGTGTCCCCTTTTCCAGTCAGTGGAAACTTCACTGGACTGCCATGACTTATCAAATATGATGGATAGTGGCTTATTTGTGAACAAACCATTAATTAATTAAACAGAAAACAAACTATGTTCTGTGTTTTCATTTTCAGAAGCAAACATCTACATGTCATGTTTCAGGAGCCCATTCTGGATGGCTAAGGAAAACTCTCAAAGAATACTGTTGCCTAAAACAGGCAGCATGAACAACCTGCCATACAGTGCAGCAAACCTGTACAGTTGTATGTGCTTACAATAAATCTAAAGAAGTAGTCCAGGAGAAAAGTTAAAACAAACAAAAAAATACCCTTTAATAGAAGAAAGCTGCCATAATATGGTGAACTTCTGTTAATGGAAATGGCCTGGTCTGTCTCTGTAAGCTACATTAGAGCTTCATCTTAGCAACAGTAAGCTCTTGCCTTAGAAGGAACACTCCTCCACCAAAAAGCCCAAACCTGTAGTTACTTTCCTTATTCTAGAGTACACTAAAATACCGTTGTGAGGTCTCCTAAATTTCCTTTTTCCTTAAGACTAAACAGAAATTCAAGTTACATGTAGTTGCTCTAGGAATAAAGGGGCAAAAATGAGAACTGGCTTTTGACCATCTTTGTGCCAAAGACATAGGTTCTCATTCAGCACAAACTGAAGCTTGCTTTCCTTTTTTTTAATATTTCTCAGTAGACAGTTCCCTGGCATCCATCCCTTATTTCTGCTGATTGATTTATGCCCTCCGCATCAACCATTAATTAAACCACTTAATACTCATTAGCAGAAGGTCCTTATACAAAGCAGAACTGACTTGCGATGCCACCACTTAACTCAGAGAGCAGTGGTCAGGGTGACAGACGCCTCACTAACCTTTCTCTACCCAACTGCAGATTACACTATGTTAATGCCACACTACAATAGATTTGGTAAAGTTATTATGACCTTGTGTTTTTATGTTTGCTTTAAGTTTATTATAATTCACATTGCTGACACTTTTTATTGAACAGCGCACATAAGAAAACAGTTGTATAAAACTATAGAACTTTGCTAAAAAGGATGGAAATGCCATGCAAGAAATAAAAGGGTTCATTCCTATCCCTAAATTTTTGTCTCTTGCCTCTTCCAGAAGCCTTGTATCAGCAAGAGCATATGCCTGTCTCAAAAGCAGTGTGTAAAAATCTCCCAAACTAAAAGCATCTAGCCGTAAATATAGAGAAATACAAGATATATTAAAATACACAATCATCCCACTGTTATGCTCTTAAAGGCTGAAAATCCTTATGGCTTCTCTTCACTTTCAATTTTCCATTTTAAGGCCTGACTATTTATCCTATCTATTTAGAAAGCTTCTAGACAGAGATAGAAAACAATGATTTTGCTGGGGTTCTTCCTCTTTTGGACTTCACCAAATACAGTTACAGGAATAACTGATTTTTTTTAAAGCTGCTATATCTTGTATTGGAAATGCAACAATGAGACAATGTTGGACTGCTGAGTAATGAGAGTATTTTTTGAATAGAGAAGCTGCTGAATGTGTAAGCAGGGGATTTGGGTGTTGCTGAAGGACGTGCAACAAATGTACAGAAAACGAGAGCTGGAGAAATTCCAGTGTAAGCACACCCCTAAAGGAAAACATCCCCTGGACATGAGCTGGGATACATACAGAATGAGCCAATAAAGCATTGTAATGTTTCTAAGTCACTGGTGTCTCATCTGAAATACTACTGGTACCTCATTTTGCAACATCAGGAAACAGCAATGTGAATTACTAGGGACTTGGAAAAAACTCTCTGCATCGAGGTAGAGAGCAGGATTCCTTTATCTCTAAGAAGATCTCGATATAAAAAAAAACCCTACTATAAATGCTTATCAATCACATGTAATAGTTCACTGCAACATGCTCACAGTGCCTATGCATGCATCCCTACTGCTGGTGATACATATTTGTAAACACAGGCAGGAGTACCATTTATTTTTTATCCCATTGATGATACAAAGCCCTTTCCCTTCCACAGAATAGCCCTAGGAAGGGAGAAAAAGGCACACACCTTTTTCTTAGTACGTCTCAAGCAATGAATTGCAAGTTTAAATAGCACACGTAAGGGCGAGAGAATAGCCTGTGAGTGTACACACTTCACATTCCAAGAACAGCTAACAGCCACAGAAAAGTAGCTTCTTCCTTTAAGTGCTTCCCCATATGTATATGCACCCTACTAAGCAACTCCTGGAGTGCTTGTCCTGGGGGAATTTTACCTCCTCAGAACAGCCACTTTCAGAATAGCCACTTTCATAAAAACTGAAAGACTGCCATCCAAAATGCAAAAACAACTCTAACTCCTCAGCAACAGCAAGTTCAACATTAATGTTAAATAGCCATTAGTACCGTATAGAAGCACTCGGCAAAGTCACAGCTGCTATTTAAGTTGAGAATAATCAGTGGACTGCAATTGTGCAATGAACACTCATTGATAGAAAGGGATTTCATTTTAACTACTTCATAACATCCACGCAATTGTTGTCCCTCTTTTTTGACAAAAGGGAGTCCCTTAGATGTCTCAGCACACCACAAGATAACATGTAAGTCTTCTAAAGGACCTTGTCAGTCTAAAAGGCTAAGCATGCCTGACACTGAAGGTGTGCACAACAGGCTCAATAAATAAGCTGTGGTTTGTCCTCCCTTCCTAATCTCTTTTTCACCAAAAATCAGACCATCTGTGGAGACACAGATAAAGTAGTTTCTAACTTTATAGTTTCTGGTTGTATTTGGCTGCACTGAAAGATTTACCTCATCTCTTGCAGCAAATCAGTTGCATTGCTCTAGACAGAAGCCTGGGAGTAAACTAGCATATATGTCATAGACAGTGATGTAGTGGCCAGAGTCCTGGAGCAAAATATGGGACAACTGAGACTGATGGCAGAAACATATTTATTATTACTAAGTATGCTCCTAAAGATTAAAATGATCTGTTCTTTCTGTAAAAGCCATTCCAAACAATGAGAGTTTGAGACACTTTGGTGAGAAGCCAATATTGATATACTGAAGATCATTAACAGCAAAAAAGTTCGAGTCTCCAAGATGAGCAATTCAGATCTTAAAACCAAAATTATCACCTGCTTTATGCTGGAGCCACCAGTGTCAGTGCTGTGTCTCGCTTTACTTTGAGCACTGTCTTAGAGGATCTGACATTACTAGGATCATCCACAAAGGGATTCACACTCTCTGGATAACAGAATCTGAAAATTGAAGTTGCCGTTCCAAAGGCTGATGAGACACCTGAATACACCTTGGACCATCCTGTTTGTTCGCTGCACAAGCTGTCAGTTGTCTGTGTTGTCCTAAATGAGTGCTAGGATGGTGCAGAATTCCAGTCCATTGATATGCAAACTATTGTCATCTGCAGGCCACAACTTCAGGGCTGTTGAAAGCCCCTCAGTCCAGAAGGGCAGCAACACTATCTATCATTTTGCAGAAGAGGTAAAGATGAAGTAACATCCATTTGCAGACATTGTATGGGATTTGATAGTCTGTCCTTGAAAAGGTGTTGAACTAAGGAAAGTTATGGCTTTCTTATTGAAGCAAGTAGCTCTTAAAAGGTTTGCTTTGGGGGCCAAATGATGTTGACAATTAGGGGGCTGTATAAATCTGGCAGGTTGACAGAGGCTGTTTCAGGAAGGAATGTCCTGATTTGAGGTAAAACAGGACCCATTTTCTGTTTTGTAATTTTACTTTGCAGCTAAGCCTCTTCTGACTAACTGAACTTTCTGAAATTTTGGTAGATAAATATTGCTTGAATAGAGTAGGACAGAGCCAATGAGTAGACCTCTCCCGTACCATATTACCTGATGCTTTAGTGTTGCTCACAAGCCTTTAGCCATGTCAAGGTGTGAAAACTAAATAAAATCTCTGCCCTTCAAGTACATATCATTAAGGAATGTACTACTTTGGGAAATCTGGAAGCTTGTAACCAGAAGGCAGTATTGTGGGCTGGCGTAGAGTCAAAATCTCGTTAAAAATTCAGGAAAAAAGGAAGACATCGAAGAGTGACATGGTTCTATATTGGTACAAGTCCTAATTATTGATACAAAACTATAACTTCCCAAAAGAGTATCACTATTTTTAAAAGGCAATGATATAGTTTATTTGTTGAAAAGGATATAGCCTACCTTTTATGTGATACTGGCACCAGAGAGAAAAGATTAGTCAAAGACATTTAACTTGGGATCATGTACTTTCTGTCCAGTCTTCTGCACGTAGATCCACGAGACAACCGTTTTAACAAGCCAAATGAGAAGGGTCTAGTAAGCACAATAACAGTCACACAAACTGGCCTTCCCCTGTGGTGAAAAGCATCAGTAAGAAACACCTTTGTTTCAGAAGACTCTCCCAGTAGGATGCATAGTGAGGAAGATAACCATCATATGCCAAAACCCGTAGACATGTAAGGTCCCATTGGCTCAGAGTGCAGACGCCCTTGAAGAGATAAATTTGAGTCCTCCAAATCTGTGGAAGACGGAGAACTTTCTGTTCTAATCTCATATAAGAGATGGTAGAAAAGTGTAAAAAATAATAGTACAAACCAAATGAGGACAAGGATCCCCTGCAAATATCCAGGGTGGTGTGAAGGAAGTGGAGAAGGAAACAGACAGACAGGTATGGCCCGTACAATAATTCTGGCACTATTCCACAGAAACCACCAAGGATGGTGTTGTAGAAGGGCCCTGAGGCTTGCTAGCAGTCTTCCACAGAAGGGTGT
This sequence comes from Burhinus oedicnemus, assembly GCA_008921705.1. Lineage (NCBI taxonomy): Eukaryota > Metazoa > Chordata > Aves > Charadriiformes > Burhinidae > Burhinus > Burhinus oedicnemus. The sequence goes on along the minus strand of VFFE01007130.1, from coordinate 161,789 downwards.
GCTAAGAGAGGAAAGAAAATGACCAAACACTGGCTGCTGCCAAACATTTTGAGAGTCATGTTTTGAGTAAGGATGGCCTCATTTCCTCTCGCTCACAGCCCAGATGTACTCCCTCCAGAAAAAACAGAGCAATGCACCATAAAGAGGTATGAACTTAGGTCTGAAAGCCAGAAATTCCATGCTTGTGATGTGTTTAAGGACAAAGCTTCTTTTATGACCATGATGGAAAGTCCCTAGAAGATTACCTGCGCAAGAAATCATCCATGCAGCTCCTGAGAGTAGGAAGAAGCTACCAATAGGTAAACTCACACAAGACTAAATAAAATAATAGCTCAAAGCGTGACTTCTGTAAATACCATCCTTCCACTATCACTGTAGGTAACACCTACATGCAAGCACCAATTACACGCAAAAAATAACACCACATTGGGGCCATTGTATTTCATAATGCTAGGTCAGGACTATATATCCTCAGTTTAGCATAGGCTAATCATTCGCGATTTTATTCTAAGGTGCAAGTTTAGTAAAAAGAGAGAAATTCACACTAGTGAAACTTTTCTCCCAAAATATTACCAAAAGCCATGAATTTAACACAGTTTAAGCAGACCAGATGACTACATACATATAACCTAATGAATATCCTAATACTTTCAAAATCAAGATACAACTTTTTTCATTCAACTATTTCTTAGAATGAGAAATTGGCTTAATGTTTACAGATCATTCTAAGACCACAGTGAGGCCAACTGACATCTTCTATGCAAGATTCTCACACCTTCCCCTGCAGCAGCATTACTGGCTGCTGACAGCCCAAGTTGAATAAACTTTGGGCACAATCCAGCGTAGTATGTTTCTAGAAGACAGTCTAGGAGAAGAGAGGAATTCAACACTCTCACACTGTGCCAATTCTCCTTTTCCAACTTTTCAGAGCAGGGCAAATGTTATGCTAGGAGAATATATTAGCCTTACTTTCGAGCTGAGGAAGCAGCGGCACGCTTAGCTAAGTTTTAGCTTGATGAAGGTAACAGAGCAGATCAGAATCATGCCAAAGTGTAGAATTACTGGGTGTCATGAGATGTCATGGTGCTTGAATTCAATGGAAAGGCTATACAAAAAACAAGACCAAAAGCTGCCTGGAAAGTGTCAACCATTGTCATCTTCACAAGAGACAAAAGTGAAAATGACAAACCCACATATATTACAAAGGTGCTTAGTGAGGGACTGCAACTGTCATCATCACCAGGCTTTTGAAGCCAATAACAGAAAGGTCGTCTAAAATTAGAAGAAATGCTATAGCTATGCTAATTATTTGTTGTAATGTTACAGAATAACTTGCCACATGAGCCATGTTGTTAATACACACAAGCCACACCAGTGCCTGTTGGAGAATGGAAGTCCAACAGGCTATTTTCAAAGAACCATTTTGCTGTATTTTACGTCTTTATTGCAACACAGTTTGATTTCAGAGACTGCCCTAATGATCAAGTCCTTACAAGAGATTGCTTAAAAAACCCCACACTTTCTTTTTTTCACTTCCAGATGGAAATTCTGCATAGTTTTCAGAGAAAAAATACTAGGAAAAATAACTCTGAAACTATTGCTTTGTTATCTTTTCATATAATTTTATGGTACACAATAATCAGTTTTAACTAAATGAAAGTACTAAGATAATTATCCATAGTAACAATCAGATTAATAAAGTCTCTAAAAATATATATGTGTCTGTTTTGCCTGGAAAAAACATCTAGATGTGCTGAAAAATATCTAAGAGGGGAGTTATACTGGTGAAGAAGTTAGGTCAAATGAATCCAGACCTTCTGGTCTCAATCAAGAAAATACCACGTATCTGAGGGTGAGACAGTCACAAAGAAGCACCAGGAACTAACTTTCTTGGTTTATGTGATCCAGGAGTATTTGGCAAGTTTTTGGCCTCCTGTAAACCTAATCTGGTTTCTGAAGAGACTTAGATGTCAAAGGCATCCAACAGAATTAAGAAAAATCCAGACTCCAATGAAAGCCTCATTAAAAACCACCAAAAAAGATTATGAAATGTACCACAGGATCAACCCTGTGCTGGCAAACAGACTGCATCTTCTGCCACCAAGGTCTAACATTTTGTAAGTTCTGTCACAGGAAATAAACATTTCCCTATTCTCTAATTAATTTTCTTCATAAAAAAGTGATGCTATCTTGCAGCTGACAATCTCAATATGTAAACATTACTGTATCAACAAAAAAAGAACTTGCACTTGCAGCACTTGCATTCAATAAAGTGCATATGAACCACTGTAAATGTAAATACATACAATAAATGTAAATAAATACATTCCCTTTGAGGAATATGAGGAAAGCAACAGATCTCAAATTTGTACGTGCCGAGTCAGTCACACACTTCAGTGAGGAGGCAATCTGGTATAATACCAGCACTTGCAAACTGAGTATTTATCATGATAAATTGCCTTCTGAAAAGTTGGTACTAAAGACTGTTAATAACATTCCAACTGCTCTCTAAAAATTTTAAAAGAGCTAAACTAAACGCATTTTTAAAATACTTATTAAAAGCCAGTTGAAAATGTAATCTTGCTTAGACTTGGGGTGAATAAGGAACCTCTAGATATTCTATTGTGAGGAAGGAAAACAAAAAAAACCAGAGTTGAAAGAATTATTATAGAAAACTTCTGTGAGAACACTTTGCTGAACACGATCTGCTTCTACATGTAAAAAAAAAAAAAAGAAAAATAACTTCAAAGCTAAGGCTCACATACTTTGCCTTTTAAGAGACTGCATCTGTATCTTCAATAGGCAGCATCAGTTTCAATATAGCTGCTTTAAAAATGGCTCCTAGTTAGCTTGACAGCGTGTGACTGCATCGGGAAGTTATTTCAGAGGAACTTTGCCATGCCTGTGTGGCTGCAATAGTTAGCAGGGCTTGCTTTCTTCATATTCTGTTTGAAATGGCTTTTCCTTCTAGGAATGGAAATACATAAACAGTCACCTAACATTTTAACAACATCCAAAGTCTTCAGCATAGCAATACTTGGCAATTTTCCTCCCCTCTCTGAATGCTGAGTTTACACAAGAACCTTAAACTCCTGGGTGTTCTCTAGATGATGTAAAAAGTTGATTTTGGCTTCTTAGAGGAAATTTCCATTGAACTTTCCCATATTTATTCTTTTTGGACGAATAAAGCAACTGAAAGAACTTTTATATTTTAGAAATCCATTTATAGCAATTGATTATTTCTTGGTAAGTCAGCAGAAATTGTCATATGTATGGACACGCTTTGTGCAACCGAAGAATTTTTTACTTTAGAAATTTGTTTTTAAATGACAGATAGAAACCCTGCACCAAAAAGTGACCTAATAGAGATTCTCAGATAATGCTCTTAATGATAGCATGATAACTGCGATAAAACCACAACTCCATTACATTCCCAGCATAAGCCTTGAAAGCTTTTATCTGTACAGGTCCAAATTCCTTCTCTGACCTACCCCCTGGAGGAGCCTCTTTCTTCCCTCATCCTCCTCCATGGTTGTGAGGAAGAGCAGAGCGACTGGTCTTCTAAACTATGTTTCTGCAGCTATGTGGTGTAGGTAGGTGCATGTTACAGATCTGCTATCCGATCTGTACTGTTTATTTCTAGAATAATGCTCTTATTCATTAAACTGGTGGATTTTAAGCTGAATATTCACAGCAAGTAATGCAATTTTGAGTTTTAATTTTACAAACTAATGTCAATTATCCAGACAAGCTTCAAACCAGTGAGTCAAGTTACTTTGCAGCTGGTTCTCTTGAGAAATGTTGCTTAATCAGGTGGTCAGCTAGTCAGTCATGAATGTTTATTCTATAATTGCAAAATACTGCTTCAGGATGAAAAATGCCTCGCCTAAGCCACAGTGTCCTTCTATAACTGTAAGCACATCATGTGAGCCCACAAAAACATGTCAGGGAATCACAGAAGATGATCTCATTTAATGATGCCAAGAGACAATTATTTTTTAACTCTAAATTAATTTTCATTATTCCTTGCATGAAGACATAACTTGTGAGCCAGGGTCTTCAAACTCACTTCACAACATAAAGAAATCTCACTGAATATTAAAAAAACCTTACAGATTTAAACTGAATAATAAGACATTGCCTTGCAACGTCCAGTGTGATAAATATGCAGCAATTGGGTAATTTAATATACACTCTGTTTCTAATAAGATCTTTGTTTAACTATGAAATATCGAACATCTGAGCTGTGGGAAGACACAGTAATAAAAATATTCTGAAATAAAAAACAGTGAAAGAAAAACATTCATTTATCAGTAAAGACAGCATTTTGATATGAGTCAGCATAACACAGATACACACAGTTCTTACAGATAAGACCTTTTTTTTAAGGTATGAAAAGATCATATGTTTTTCCTGAATTGTAACAACTGAAAAAAATCAACTAACAAAAACCATGAGGATGTATAGACTGGCCTAAATTTTATATCTTTTTCTCCTTCTGTATGTTAAATTAAACGTTTATTTTTTCTTCCATGTGAGTTCAACTCACAGAGGGTGCTGTTTATGAGGGATGCTGGTATATAACGCTTAATGCTAAGTAAGTCACACTCTAGAATATAATTTCAAATCAAATTAAATTGATTGCTTTGCACAGTTGGTTTTGGAATAATTTAGAAAAGGGTTTTCTTAGAAAAAAACAGATCTCTGTAAGAGAGCACAGCAGAAGATCACAAAGTTATTTCTTAAGCAGCAAAGAGTCTTTCAAAGGGGAAACTCTTTACAGTCCCTTCCTTTGAGACCGCTAATGAACACTGGCATCAGCTGGGTGGTGTGGGAAGATGAGAGCAGGTAGTGAGATAACAGGAACATAACAATTGGAAATTTTACAGGGAAGAGTAAACATCTGACTTGGCAGATGATATGTTGTTCTTAAGAAAAAAAATATTTGAGATCCTTATTAGGTAGAAGACTGTACATGTTTTTCAGCCATCTTTAGTTAAATGAGTCATTAAAACACTTATTTCAAAGTAGTGAGGCAATTCAGCAGGACTAGAAATAAAACAGACTTATTTATAAATATCTTATACGTCTCCCCAGACAGTCAGTCACATATATGAAGCACACAAGTAGTTGGGGAAGCAGCAGACAGATGAATATAGCCAAGGCTGACTTCAGTAGGTCAAGAATACAACAACTGAACACCAAAAGACACATCAGTTAAAACATGATTTAATATTGCTTAAAACTTATTTCACTCATTAGCAGCTCAACTGCAGTGAAAAACAGTGTGAAATAACAAATTATGGAATGTCCTATAAAGCTATATATTTTTTAAGTTAAATGATAAGGGAAAGAAATTATCTAAGTAGTATAATTTGCCTTTAATTTGCTCATTTTCAATAAGGAAATGAACACTTTTTTTGAAGAAAAAAATCATACTTCATTCCAATATTGGTAATTATAATCATACTTTTAAGAACATACAAATATGAAGATGCTCAAGAAGCACTTGGATCATCACTGTCCCTGTTCAGAATAGCTGAATGTATCATCAGAATGGAAGTTCACTATCCATGTGCCAGAATAACAAGCTTTTTAAAGCAGAACGGAGGAAAATCCACGGGGAACATGGGAAGTTAGTACAATGTTATTTATATGTACTAGTAGTTTTATACTGCAGTCATCCGCTGAGTTGAGCAAGTTCAGCTTGTTATTCCAAAGCCTGCACAATGTATGTATTACTGCTATTATACCTTGCTTTGGAAAGCTTTTTATATCATATTTGAAACTAAAAGGAAAAGAAAATGTAAGCTTGTGATGACATACATTAATGATCCAAACAAATCCATAAAGTTTTAGTCTACTCAATTCTCATTACAGGAGAGGTTAAATAGTGGCTTAGTTGCATAGTGGAGAACTCAGAACTTCTTGTTTCCCCGTAAAGCTGTGCTAACTGCATATCTATAGCATAATTCGTTTCAAGTTAACTGTACAGATCCATAAATTTATTCATGACAGAGCAATGTGAACCAAGACTTTAGTCTTACTATCTAGAGGAGAAAGATTTAGGGCATCTTTCTAAGTCTGCTGCAGATAAAAATGCCACCAAATAAAACAAAAAAAAAGGGCAAAAAGTTGAAACATTTCCTCTCCCTGTCCCTACCTCCCAAATCAGTTTTTTCCCCATGTCTTGAGTGTACTTAGGATCAGACTGAAGAATGAAGTTCAGGAGTCTGAAAATCTCTAAAGGGGGCTGGTGGGTTGTTTCAATTGCTGTTGCAAGCTGTTTCTCACCAGTTGCAGACTGACACTCAATTGAACTGTTCTCTAATTTAAAAGGGGGTTTTTTTCCACAGATGTTCCAAAGGTCTGGGGAGAAAGTGAAATGTACATGCATGGGCAGAGGTGCTCCTTGTGCAATATCCTATACAGCAATGGATATCAAAACAAGGGGCAATGAGACCAGTGTAGGCAAAGACTTAATTTCCAGACACATTTAGCACTTCCTAAAAGGCCAATAAAATCACCATGGTGGTAAATACTGAGGGGAAAAAAGGAGATGACTTCTTTTGCTAGGGGAGGCACCTAAAAGCCACAGGTCGTTAAACAGGTTTAAGTAAGCATTCTTGAGGTATTTTTGAAGTTTTTAATGTGTATAGAAGTGGGAATTTTTCATTTCTGCAGTTGGCCACATGGTCCTGACTCATTCTGTCAGTCACAAGGCCAAAATGATTTTTACATTAACAGCAACAAAACATTGAAGCCATAAGTCTTCTCCCTCAAACAGCTCCTGCTGAAGAATTTGTGAGCAGTCATTTGTTCCCTTTAATCTTGCAAGTTTCTTATTTTCGATCAATGCCTTGACTGTAAAAAACCTATTTTTGTTAACAGAGCTATGCGCATACAGCTCATTTATCTCTTCCTTGGCCAGAAAATTGTACAGAAGGCTCCAAAGTGTTGTTCCAGTTTGCACCTGAAGGCACACAAGGTTCTCAAACAGCAACCACTATAAATCTCAGACTCTGTGGGCTGATGTTCAAGGGGCAGAGTGAAACAGAAGCATCTACCCTTCTTTCATACTACTTCCTCATCACTATAAATACAGTCACTGTATACAGAATAAAAGCACTCCAGTAACCAACCTACAAAACAACAAATTATTAAGCAGTGAGACAGGCGCTTTGATGATTATTGATTATTTTTAAGATGTCTGTAGGTACATATATAATGCACCCTTAGTTTGTATACATATTACTTTTATAAATGTATGTATAAAATACTTATAAATATTTATACAGGTAAAAGTCTGTGCTCTTCAGGTTGCTAAGACAAATCTAAGACTAAGGACCCATTCTTCTCTGGTCTTGTAACATGCAGCTAGAATTCCAAAAAAGTCAGTTAATGAGATTAAAAATGTACCCATATTTTAATGCAATTAAAATAACTATTTGCCTGCTTAATGCAATACAAATTATTGTTTAAAGTAGACCAAAAGCGTAGTTTGAATTATCTCAATTATTGCAGTTTTGGCTTACATTCAGCTATGTAAGAAAACCCCTTCAGAAATCTGCCAAGAGGAAAATAAGATACAATTACTTTTATTTGAAATATAAACTTACATACCTTGGCCTCCGAAATGCTAAACCATATTGTTGGCAAGCCAGTCCCACAGTGGGAGTATAAACAATAGGCATGAACCTTTCAATGTCAGAAGTCAGCACTTTATAGAAAAGCTTTTCATTTCGATCCTGAAGACTCATTAGTAGAATATATCTGTGGAGAATTACATATAATTAGTTAGGCATCAAGTGAACATGCAAAGTAAATTTATAAGTTTAGATACTTAATTAAAGCTATGTTTGTTCTATAACAGCCTGTTTCCTGTTCAGAGTATTTAAATTCCTCCTCGTCTTAATAGCACAAATAGTTCAGACACAAAGGATAACAAGCTGGTTGAGACAGAGGGAAGCTGAAACCATCACAAAGTTGACAAACTCTACTACTCAGGAAGCTAATCCCTCTCAGGTAT
>VFFE01007130.1:94882-153722 GCA_008921705.1 Burhinus oedicnemus | reverse complement strand
TATATCAGGGAAGCATTTATTTCACGACCTGCTACATAAACCTTTAACAAGCACTATAAGCAAGACTAGTGCAGCCAGTTTGGCAGCTCATGACTGTAATGAGGAGACAGAAGTGAGGCAAAACAGTGTCCCTCCCCCTGTGTCACTAAGGCTACTTTAGACCCTAAACAATAAAGATCTAGAAATCAGAGTTGAAGATGTACTCAAAATACCATCACCATGAGGCATCCTGGACCACCTTCCATTATACACATTATTTTTGAATGTTCTCCAAGGTTAAATTATACCCTGCACTTGTAGTTCTCAGCTTCAAATACACTTACATACTAATTTTCTTTCATATTATTACATTTCCCTACTAACCTTTCATTTCCCCAGTATTTCATATGATATAGTGCATCTTTTCATGTCCTTGAATTCTTGGAGCATTTTCTTTATAAAAACTTTTCCCCTGAGGATGATTACCCCAAATTTACCTTGAAATACAAGCTCAGTCACATGTAGTTGTGAATGCATTTGAAGAGATTCATTTTGTTTCCAGAGGATCTTGAAAATGATGTTAGAGAATATCATGTGTACTCTGGCCTGCTCTATAATGGAGACATCACTATGTTTCAAAGCATTTGCCAGTATATTTTTTTTCTTTTTATCACTTTGATTTAAAATGAGATGTGGCTACATAAGACTTTAAAATACCTTTTCATCATCATTTCTTATTGCTCAGATCAAGCCTGGATTTTAAATGGGGTAAAAAAATCTTTTACCAAAGAAATTAAAAGTTTAGCAAAAGGCTTCCTCAAGGGCTTCAAATCAAAAAACTATTTGCTAAAACTCTCCATTTTGTTTTTACTGTCCTATAGCATTAAACTGGGGTTTTATTTTCTTATTTACATTTATCATGCCACTTTTATATTCAGGATATGCTAATGAAATTGCAAAGATAATAATGGCATACTACTTATAATCATATTTCCAAATACTACATACTTGGCCATATCCAAATCAGCATAAGAAATATTACTATAAAGTGAAAAATATTTCTAGAGAAGTGCAATTTTGATCAGAAGGCTACTTTTCAGTGGCAGGTATAAAATATCTCTTCTTTCTCGGCATACTAACGTGCTTAGGGGTATCAACTTTCTAAAAAATTCTTTCTTAAAGGGAAAACCAAAACCACTTCATCCTCAATGTGGTGTTGGTTACAATGCATTAGACAACAAGTATGCATCTTTTAGCAACATCCAAGTAATCTACACAACTAAAAGCATGAAGTGTTTTTCAGCATTATGTTTTTAAAAAAGACATGTTTAAAATGCAGTATTTAACGGAATCTTTTACTGAAGCCCACATTTAATTGAAAACATAGTGAAAACAAGCAGTAAAACACTGAGAACAATCATTTGTGCTATAAAAAGGGAGAAAAATATTATCTGTCCTCAGACAAGGAGTCTTGAATGAAGATTTCGGGGAAGTTTCAGAGGACGAAAACCAAGGCCTTGGCAAGTAAGGCAGAGGGGATTGCCAAGCATTCAGATTTCAGTATGTCACTTTTCCCCCTTGCCTTTACTTCACCTAAGAACTTTTCATGCTAGTTTGCTATTACGAAGGGAATGAAATACAGTAGCAACAAAAGGACAGGAAGCAAATACCATTCAAAACCCAAGAGAAAACTGATATAACTACCAGCAAATTACTGATGATTTCTTAGGATAACTGGCCCTGCTATCACTGGCATGCATTTTACAAGGCAAAATGCAACGGTAAAAAAAACCCCAAACCCGAAGTTTGCTTGCAAAACATGAGAGCAAATAAAGGAAAGTGGGAGGAAACACTATTATTTTTAAGCTGTGTATGATACTTTGCTCTATTACTTTGCATCATCAGTATCTATATAGAAATGCTATAAAAGACAGAGAACTTTAAGAAAAAACAAAATAACACAGCATTCTCAGGAAAAGTTATCTGATGGCACCTTTCCTAATGTTCACACATCCAGTAAAACATTTTACCAGTGTGACTCTTTGGAGAAAGAAAGGCTCAGAGAGAAGATGTGGCTGTGTGAGGGCCAACAATTTCAGTGTCAATACAGGGCAAGAAGAAAGACAATTAAGAACATACAGGGAAGGAAAAAAAAAAAGATTAAATTACTTGCAGAATCCATCGCAGCTTTTCCAAATTAAGTTAGAGGAATAGAATTATTTCCTGTTATTGGTTTCCTTTTTGCCAAGCATACCAGGCAATATATTTGCTGCTGTTTCACATCCATTTTGTGTATGAACTCTTGGTATTTCAGAGCATAGCAATTCCATGCTGCAAGTCAGCAAAGGAGTTTCAGCCGTGCCAAAACATGTCATGCCATGGTACTATCAGCTTAGCTTTATGAATTTACACACAGTCTCTTTCCAATCAAAACCAGGGCAAGCTACAATCCTGCCAGTGTAACATGCTGTCATACACAGCATTAACATTTCATTAGACAATACCATTCTGACTAAGGTACTTAACAGCTTCCACCTCTGCAATATTCAAATGCTCACACTTCATCTTTTCTGTTTGGACATAAAATGCACAGGTATACACCCACTATCAAATCCAGGCTCTAGGAAAAAAACAACAGCTTCCCTGTATCTCTTTTCAATCACTGCTCCTATGGGAGCAAAGACTATGCCAGATGCATACGGGAAGAAATGGGGTTTTTTTCTAGAATTAGTATATTTACATTCAGTAGAAGGCAATAGCAGCATAGTCTTATGCAATGTTGTCCTTGAGCCCCTCCCTGTACAGGAAGCACTTGAGATTTCTTTCAAGTTCCAGTTAAAATAGTCAATGTCTTCTGGCATTCTCTATCGCTGAAGGTATCCAAAGAGTAACTGCGGCAAGTGTAAGGTACTGCACCTGGGGAGGAATAACCCCATGCACCAGTACAGGTTAGGGGTTGACCTGCTGGAAAGCAGCTCGGTGGAAAGGGACCTGGGAGTCCAGGTGGACAACAGGATGACCATGAGGCAGCAATATGCCCTAGTGGCCAAGAAGGCCAATGGCATCCTGGGGTGCATCAAGAAGAGTGTGGCAAGTGGGTCGCAGGAGGTTATCCTCCCCTTTTATTCTGCCCTGGTGAGGCCGCATCTGGAGTACTGTGTCCAGTTCTGGGCTCCCCGGTTCAAGAAGGACAGGGAACTGCTGCAGAGGGTACAGCAGAGGGCTATGAAGATGATTAGGGGGCCGGAACATCTTTCTTATGAGGAGAGGCTGAGGGACTTGGGTCTTTTTAGTCTGGAGAAGAGAAGGCTGAAGGGGGATCTTATCAATGCTTACAAATTCTTAAAGGGAAGGTGCCAGGAATCATAGAATCATAGAATCGTTTAGGTTGGAAAAGACCTTTAAGATCACCTAGTCCAACCATTGACCCTACTCTACCATGTATGCCACTAAACCATGTCTCTAAGCACCACATCTACATGACTTCTAAACATATCTAGAGATGGTGATTCAACCACCTCCCTGGGCAGCCTGTTCCAATGTTTGATAACTCTTGCAGTGAAAAAATTTTTCCTAATGTCCAGCCTAAAACTCCCCTGGCGCAACTTGAACCCGTTTCCTCTTGTCCTATCGCTAGTTACTTGGGAGAAGAGACCAGCTCCCATCTCACTACAACCTCTTTTCAGGTAGTTGTAGAGAGCAATAAGGTCTCCCCTCAACCTTCTCTTCTCCAGACTAAACAATCCTAACTCCCTCGGCCGCTCCTCATAAGACATGTTCTCCAGACCCCTCACCAGCTTTGTTGCCCTCCTCTGGACACGCTCCAGCACCTCAATGTCCCTCCTATACTGTGGTGCCCAAAACTGAACACAGTACTCAAGCTGCAGCCTCACCAGCACTGAGTACAGGGGCACAATCACTCCCCTACTCCTGCTGGCCACACTAGGATGGGACCAGTCTTTTTTCAGTGGTGCCCAGTGACAGGACAAGAGGTAATGGGCACAAATTTGAACACAGGAAGTTCCATCTGAACATGAGGAGGAACTTCTTTACTTTGAGGGTGGAAGAGCACTGGAACAGGCTGCCCAGAGAGGTGGTGGAGTCTCCGACTCTGGAGACATTCAAAACCCACCTGGACGCCACCCTATGCAACCTGCCCTAGGTGAACCTGCTCTGGCAGGGGGGTTGGACTAGATGATCTCCAGAGGGCCCTTTCAGCCCTGGTGATTCTGTGATCACAGTCACTCTTCCTTTAAAATGCTTCGATACAAGTATAAGTACAGGAGACCAGCGTTCGCATATTGAACTTGAAGGACTGAGCTGACGCACATGTAATGCATATGTTCTCAGAGCAGGATGTCTATTGACACACTCCAATAAAATTTTTAGACGCTTGACTTATAAACACAGCTGCAAATCCCATTTTGCATGTATGAGTTTTTGCACACTCAATTCACACAAGCGTTTTATCTCTGCAGAGGGGCCCAAGAAGTCATTGTTGATAGTCTTCAGACAAAGTATCTCCTGCATGCAAATGTTACCAAGTCTTTCAATCAGTTGTCTTAAACATAAACCTGCACGTGTAATGCACAAATGATTTTATTTTGCTAAAACTGGAGAAAACACCACAATAACATAATACCCTACTAACATAAGAGGAAAATATTTTTTTATCAAAGCATAGCATGACGTGAATAGTCAATTTAGGCCTGCTGGGTGTTCACACAGAATACAAATATGATTTCTTAAAGAAACAATTTCATTTGAGGGGGACTTGTGGGTTTATATCATTTCAAGTGCTTAAGGGCCAAACTGATTTAATTTACACAAATTTGCGTTGACCCAAGATTACCCCTGAAAGCTTATAAGCTTATTTCTTAACTGCTATGGACCTGCGTTATGAAATCGTAGACTAACTGAGGTTGGAAGGGACCTCTGGAGATTGCCTCATCCAGCCCCCTGCTCAAAGCAGAGTCAACTAGAGCAGGTTGCCCAGGATCATGTTCTGTCAGCTTTTTAATATCTCCAAGGATGGAGACACTAGCCCAGCTTATCGAGCATTATAAATGGAGCCACACTGTTTATTCAGACTATAAGGGGACCAAAAATTGTGGTTGAGAAAATACCACTGCCATGTGACACAGAATAAGACTGGGAAATAAACACAGCTTTTAATTTTTTTCCTTACATTAATTACTAAATTATTAATTGAAGTATTTTGACTAGTGATCACATTAGTGAGAAAAAAGCCTAACTTCTAATAGTTTCAAGTTATTTCTATGAACCAAAGACTTACTAGTTTTCTCAGCTGAAGTACATTGCTAAAACCCTATTAACAACAACAAATTCGTACTGGAAAGCTGCACAGTACAATATAACCTTTATACTAAAAACTCATTTTATGGTATAAAATGGCAAGATACAGTCTCATGCTCAAGACACATGGATGTAATATTGGAATGGCTGTGCTTCTGTTTTAAGAACATCTGGTCACAGGAGCAGGAAACAAATTTCTTCCTTACCCAACTATTTGGAAAGGAGAAAATGCAAAAGAAGACTCATAGGTGGGAAATACTGATATTGAGGTTTTGTTTAATTAATTATATACAGACATTGAGCTTAACAGGGACAGATTTGGAAAAAAAATATCTGAAGAAAATGGCTTCTGGAAAACCTTTTATTTAGATTTATTTGTAAACATAATTATATTTATTTATACTTGTGGATTATTTGCATCTATTGTATGTGGATCAAGTGGACTTTAAAAAAAAATGTTCCTTTCTTCCCCTACCCCCAAGACAGACAAATTTTTCTTTTCTTTCTTTCAACATGATAAAGCAACTTTTCTGCAAAGTATTTCCACAATACTTGACGACAGTTATTTTAATTTGATGATTCCCACTGCGATCAAAACTTCAGTATATGGTGCTTTATTGTGGTTCAAATGGGACAGCTTTCAAACTTTTAATAGTCTCATTTAAAACATTTCTTTTTTCCTTTCCTGCAGAAATTTCTCATTTTGGCAGAGTCATTTAAATAGCCACAATTTTTTGCTAAAAAGAAGAATTAAGATTTGGAAATACTGATACTCTCCTTTTGAATTTCACATAGCTAGACCTGTAACTTTCAATCTGTGATGTTTTGAGAAACACAAGTGCTTTTCTCCTATGACCTGAAGTAGGAGCAAAATTTCTTTGCTAGTTAAGAAACACATAAAACAATGGAATAAAAACCCTTTTTTCTTCCTCCTTTTAAGTTACAGGTGAATAGAAATTCCAGCAATTCAAGTAGAAAAAAACAATTGAAACAGCCTTAAAGTCTTAAATGCCTTGAAACAGATGAAACAGATCTCCATGAAAAAAAAAAAAAAAAAAAAAAAAAGAGTATTCATAGATGTTTAAAGCCCTCCCCAGGTTTTCCCTTTAAAAAAACAAACACAAAACTATATTACATACTAATTTTATAATAGTTTATAAATTTTACATATTTGTACCTATATGCATGTAAAGACATTACTGTCTTTTAGTTTTACATGAGTTCATTTGCTTCTGATGACCTTTATATCATTTGATTATTGAAATAATAAGTTCATGTGAATAGCACTGGAATATTACAATTTAAAATTAGGAGTTGATTTTTTGAAGACCGCATTCTAGCAAAAGTATGTATTTTGCTTAATGACACCCAGTCATCAACCACCACAGCTCAAAAAAACCCCACAAAATTTCATCCGTACTGCCATAAAAAAAATAAAGAAGGGACTCATGGTTTGATAACTAGGATAAAGTTTCATAGCCATACTTTACCTGTCTAGGTCAGATGTCAGCCTTTCAAAATTCTTAAGAATATTATAAACCTGGGCATCTTGACCAACAAAGCAAGGTGGCAATAATCCATGAATATTCAACTGTTGCCTCTCCTCCAAGGTAAAAGCCATGCCCTGAAAAAAGAAAAATAAAAAACATGTATACATATATATGAGAGCTATTCCTTTTAAGAAAATTCTGCAGCAAAATATAGCACAGGTAAAGTCAGCATCAGAAAAACTATTTAATATTAAACAGGATTAACAATTATGCAATGATATTGGAAAAAGTTTTTATTGAGTCATAGGAGAACAGGCTTGTACAGTACAGTAACTTAATTCCAGCACAGAATGAGTTAAGGTCTTCTGACACTGCAAGACTATTACCTGCAAAATTATTAAGTTACAGCTAAAGAAGAGAGCAGTAGTATATTCTCACTCGCTCATTTGTTTGGCTATGTTCTAAACACAAAGCATGGATAATGTTGATTTTCAGGGTAAACACTATGCCTTTAATATCTGGAAATGTTATCTCAGATGTTCGTGTGACTTTTTAAAAGAACTCTGTGGTACAATAAAGTCATTACTATCATTTTGTAGTCCAAGAGCCTGGTCCAGCAGCTAGTGAGGTCAGTCAATAGAAACATGGCAACAGCAAGTTCAGTGCAAACTCAGACTCATGTTTATTTTGTTTTCATAGAATCATAGAACGGTTTAGGTTGGAAATGACCTTAAAGATCATCTAGTTCCAACCCCCTTGCCATGGGCAAAGACACCTCCCACTAGACCAGGTTGCTCAAAGCCCCATCCAACCTGGCCTTGAACACTTCCAGGGATGGGGCCTCCACAGCTTCCCTGCGCAACCTGTTCCAGTGCCTCACTGCCCTCATAGTAAAGAGTTTCTTCCTAATATCTAATCTAAATCTACCCTCTTTCAGTTTAAAACCATTACACCTCGTCCTATTACTATATGACCTTGTAAAAAGTCCCTCTCCAGATTTCTTGTAGGCCCCTTTCAGATACTGGAAGGCTGCTATAAGGTCTCCCCGGAGCCTTCTCTTCTCCAGGCTGAACAACCCCAACTCTCTCAGCCTGTCCTCATAGCAGAGGTGCTCTAACCCTCTGATCATCTTTGTGGCCCTCCTCTGGACCTGCTCCAAATTCACATTCAGTTACAGTAAGAAAAATCTGTACATACTTACTGGATTTCTTTATTGCATCCAGAACAGACATTTAAAAGTATTTAGTGTTATGTGGACAGTCACAGAATGCTTAACACTTAAACCAGCTTGTGGATTGGCAGAGACTACCAAATAGCTGCTTTTTAATGAGATCTGCCTGTCTAAAACATCTTCAGAAACTACCCAAGCTCTTGTAAGAAAGAGGATGCCTTTACAGCAGAAACATGGCCATGGTTTAGCACACTAGTATCAAGGACTCTGACTGCTGAAGCTTTACTTTGCTGCGGTAACTCCAGCCAGGCAGGGCTGACAGACAGGATCAGACCTCTGATAGTTTAAGGGGCTAAAAAGGAATGTCTGAGGAGTTTCTTCCTTATATAACCTATGAAATTTATGCATTTGTTTCACACTATAGCCCCTGGTTGGTGGCTCCACAGACATGTTACAGCTCTCCTTTAGCATCATGCCTGCACTGCTTCCACTGCAGAATCCATACCGGTAGATCTGCAAGTGTCTTTGAGGTCTCTCATAGGTTAACACCAAAAACGTCTATAATCTTTGCAATATGCTTATCGTGTAGCTTAAATATATTCAAAAGTTAATGTACTAGAGATTAGATAGCATTTATAACTCTACCAAGAAGATGTGTGTGTGTGTATACACATATAAAAAAAAGCCATTAGACAGTTGCCTAATATTCTACACCTGTTGTACAACTATATGCAAAACACTTTGTTTCATATGGAAAAAATATTTGAGAAAACACCTTGGGCGACATGAGAGAGGAAAAAGTGGCAATGTAATGTTTCTGCATTTTCTCTCCTGTGGAAAATAAATACCACTAAGATACTTTCACAACTACCTCTATAAATATACTTTTAAAATTTATTTGTTCATGCTACAATTAGAATTAGCTGGGTCAACAAATGATGGGAAAAAACAGGTAAATCACAAATACAAAAGGCATCCTTCAGTGTACATTTGCACTACTCCTGCTTTTTCAAGAGAACAAATTCACAGTCCTTTACCCAATGCCATTACTGCCTTTCGCACAACACCTAGTGAGTAACACAGCATGATAAATTCATACCAGCTAGTTTGATTACCTGGACAGGCTTCATTTTTTTTCAGAAATACTCACCTTACAGAACTTATTCTTACAGAACAAAAATATACTATAAAATCTTCCTGTCTCCTACTACTCTACACTTCTTACATCATTTTTAATCTAAATAATTTTCCAGTGGTTATGTTATCGTTGCTTGAAAAAAAGTAGAAAAAAAAAACCCCTATGGCAACCCCACCACACTATCTGTACTAAAATGCCATTAATCAAGTTGCTACTCTTAAGTGAAATGATAACCCCAAAAAAAGGAAAAGAAAAATTTCATAATGAACACTTTACAGAACATCAAACATTTCCAGAACATGCTTCTCCCACACATAGAAATGGAGGGAAACCAAGTTTAATAAAGGTCAATAACAGGTTTGCTATACTTTTCCATGCACACAAGATTTCAAAGATTTCCAAAAGCGTACACACCCCTGTTTTTTCTTGTCCCTACATGAATTTTGTTTGGCCAGATATGTCATGAGTGTCTTCAGCTGCTATCACATTTTGAAAGACTGTGGAAGAAGGGAGAGACAACGCTCCTCATTACTTTATTCAAAGTTGATCCCTCTTATCTCCAGCAGACTTTTTTTGGCTTAAAAAAAGCCCCATGAAAGCTGCATACATGTGCTCACATACACAGACACTTCAGCATCACTTCCAAATGGTTGGACTTTAGGGAGCTGCAGTTTTAGTGGATCTCTCAGTGCTGGCAATAAAGTGGCAACCCAATTATTCTCTGCATCTCTCCTTTCCCCTGTTTCTATTAGTCAAATCTTCTGAGAGAAAAAAACCCAAAAATTCTGTGTTAGCCTTCACTTTTAGAATAAGGTATGGACTTTATGATAGGGTTTCCCCTCTTACTGGAAAATATTCTCTTTTAAAACAGACACACGAAAAGTTGATACACCTTGCCAAGTGCCTTTTTTAAAAAATACTTTGTCTTGGAATAGCCCATTTTCCGCATATTGCTACAGCTCCTATGGTGTTAATTTCTTGTGGGCATTACTACAAAAATACAGCACCTATCTACGCTTCCTATGCTAAACACAGTTTTAAAATTCTTTACCTGCATACTCTTCTTTGGCACAGATACTATGAATTTTTGAGATTTCTAGGATGGAACATTAGTTCCTTTTTCCCCTTAGATAGCGTATATGCTCAAAAGAAAATAATTATCATTAAAACGTATCACCTGATGATTTAATAAGAGAAGGCCATTTTATACAATAAAGGTATGCTATTTCATCTGCTTATAATAAGAAGAGCTCATCTACATAAGTTTTGTGGTTTATGTCTTGATATCTTGCACTAGGTTCTCAGATTTTTCTTTTCTACATCAGAATCTTTGTTCCTGTTTGAAGTGTTGTTTCCCAGCCATCCAGCAGAGAGGGCTCTAGGTCCAGCTTGGTTTACATACTCCTTTCTCTTCCCGAGAGCCGCATTTTGTGTACACCTGGATGGGACAGACTTCCATCATCTGAAGTGCACCCCAACTATAATAAAAGATGCGGACATTTTTATTTTGCACTCTGTATTACAAACAAATTGTCCAAGAAGAACAACAGTGTGACAAGCTAAAAGCAGCACAAGGGCAAGAGACCACAAGCGTAAGTATTAACCTTCGCCTGTTTTGATCTATTCACTGCTTTATGCCTTCAAAAGATAACATATATGTCATAGAGAGGAAAAATATGGTTATTATTAAGCCTCCCAGGGAAGAGTTTGCAGTGCTTCAAGGATTGTGCTTCATATACTTCTGTATATGCTCTGGTTTTGGTAAAACTAAGTTGTTCTTCAGCCACCTCATTATCTTCCTTTCTCACAAAGCTTTTAGTGGAACTGTTGGGTTGGGGTTTTTTGTTGCTCCTTTGACACAAATGCCCTCTCGTATTCTCAGTTGTATGGAAAGCTCTCTGAATCTGGTTTTTTCCCTTTCATTTTCAAGAAGTTCAACCCACTGCAAATACATTTAATTCTGAAATCGTCTCTCCATTTGTAATGTTGTGAAGTTTTGTAATTGTAGCAGTGATTTCTACTACTGCACATTGCTCAGTATGTTTTCATTATTTAATATCTATCAGTTTATCAACTCAGCTCTTAACTATATGTCCTCTGCCCAGCCTCTCTCTGTTCCCCCAAAACTCCTCAACTACAAGCTTGTTTTAGTGCAATTACATATACATCAATTCTCTGGTTCAGTTGCAGTACTGAAAAGCCATAAAACACAATAAACAGCCCAACATCATCTTGTATCAGACAGCTTTTTGCACTGGCTTGCGACTGAATTCTCAAGCAGTGCCTGAGAAGACAGAAAGCACATTCAAAATATTTCAAGAACTGTCTCAGCCTCTGTTCACACTCAGCAGAGACAAGTCTTATCTCTTAATACAAATCAGGTTGCATTAACATAGTTTTTGTTCAGATAGCATATCTGAAGCTCATCTAATTGGTAAGTTTATATAAACTTCTCAAGAAAGAGAGTGCATTACAGTAATGTGTGCATCCTGTCTATGCGCTAATGAGATTCAGCTTCACCAAAGGGTAGCCAGAACCATCTCCAAACAGTATTCATTGCAGTGATCCTCCGATTTCTGTCAAGACCTAGCCCTCTTTTGTTCTACTAGGCAAAAATTCCCATTTTTAGAAAATCTACTAATTTAGAAAAAAGCTTGTTGCCTTCTGTCGGCCTCACTGCAGGTATGCCACAAAGCTATTAGCTTGACAGCATGCATAAGGATGCTTGCATAGAAGAGGAAATCATGTCCACATCCAAGGCTGTCTGACTCAGTGACTCTTCCCTCAGCCTCTGGTAGGAGAAGATCAAAGCCTGTAAGACTTTAGGTCATCCCTGGGACTCAGGAGACAACCATCAACACCAAAATACAAACTCAGGTACCCACATGTATATTTGAGCTGACTGGATTGGTGGGGGGAGGAAGAAATGAAGAAGAAGGTAAAAAGGTATAGCAAGGAAGTATATCTAGAAGTACCATCTATTCTACAAGAAAGAAATCTCTGGATTGCTGATCTAAGATACTACTAGAGAAAAAGCACAGTCTCTAAAGTATTTTAGGGACAACAGACAAGTAGGTTCATCATTGTCTCAGAGTCCTTCAAAAAGTAAAAAAACTCTCCATTAAAAAACTCATTCTGTATATCTAAATCATAAAAGTGCAGTGAACCAATTTCAATGATACCGTGAAAGAATCACCCAAATCTGAGGGACTCAGATATGCACGATATGCACAACATCTGCTGCCATGGCTGGAAGGAGGATAGCTGGCTCGACGCCACCTCTTGCAGCCTTCCCCTGCAGCAGTTGGTAACCCTGAGCAGAGTAAAAGAGGCTGGGAAACGCTCTGCCAGACAAAGCTCTGAGAAAATCCCACAGTTGCCTGAAATACAAGTCTGCTCAAGATCTGAATCAGTTCTTTGAACAAATGGACTTACAGAACCCTGCAATTCCATATTCTTGAAAAAAAGGAAATGCAAACAGGATGAATGCTTTTGGCTTAAAGACCAAAATCATTCTCCAGTTACTGGAGAAGAGTTTTTTCCCCTGAGTTTCATGTCCCAGATGAAAAATCACTGGCATCACTGTTAGTAGCCAGTCACACACCATCCCATACTGCTCACATCCCTTCACGCACAAGATTGTCTCCAGGAGAAATTCAACTGCAGAACTAGACGCAGTTCTTCGGAAAACATGATCTTTGATAAGCGTAACTGTTTCCAAGCAAGTCTTTTGCTGATCAAGCTTTTGCCTTCAGTAATTTTGGCTTCTCATACTACTCTAGTAGTTAAGGAGGAGTCCAAGTCAAAATTAATAAAACAATTTTCTTTTGATTTATTTTAAGGAAAACTTCTTAGGCTGAGGAAGCAGCAAAACATATGTATAGTCCTGCTGTGTATAAGCTACATGAAAATAGTTTCAGGCACCTAAAACATCATAAGACCCTTTAAGATCAGAATATTTAAAAAAAAAAACAACAACAAAAAAAAACCAACAAAAAAACCCCACAACTCTCCAAAATTTTACACATTCGAAGAAATTTTTACAAAATCTTTACAAAACTATGGCACACACAAATTTTCAAGTGTTTTAAGCTACATTTAAGAGTTTAATGATCTGCAAATCCCTTTGAGATATTTCATATAATTTTTATTTTTAAAAAATCACCTTACAAACAGGCAAAAATAAAGTTTTACAAGCATTTCCCCTCTATTTTGCATTTTTATTGTCTGAACATGACTTCAGAGAAACCAGATACATATTTTAAATACTCCATATCCAACACTCATTTCAAGGCACAAACCCCAGGAAATAGTTAGAATAACTAAACTGAGCACACGCTGCGTAATAAACTCATTCTGCTGAAAACAAATGTGGTTCATGGCAAGGCATTGGGGTTGGAGCACTACATATGGCTAAAGATGTTAGTGCTAGCTCCTCTACCCATTCTTGTCATGACTGCCAAAAAAGATTACAAGCACACGCAACTAATGCAGCTATCTGGATGAACATCTCTTCTGCAACCAGCGCTTTAGGCCAGACTGGTCACAGAAAGCAGTCCTGTAGGTAAGGGGAGGGAGCAATTTTTTTAATGGTGCAAATTCACACACACTTTTCTGTCATCAAGGGTCATCTTTGGGACCTCAGGAAAAAAATAGCCCTGCAACCTGTCAATTTACATTAACTTAGAGCTCCACATTTCTTCTTAGGAATGATTTGTTGTAAAAACTATATGCAAAAGAAGGGCTTGAATAGCAGAATCCAATTTTGATTTTTAAAAAAACAGGATTAACATTTTAGTGAAAAAAAAATAATCCTTTTAAATGGTACTTATGAAAACAAGAGAGAAAGATGACAAATACAATTACAAGTTGATAAGAGAAAAGGATATGATCACCAGCAGAAAGTTACCACAGTTTGAAGATGTGTAGCACTGAGTTAAGAAATGAAAACTGAATGTCAAAATACAAAATTTCTATTGCAACCCTCTGGCGATCCACACAGAAAAAAGCTCAATGAATTTTCAGCAGCAAAGGAGGTCAGTAATCATTTGTAATTCAAATGTTATCTAAGGTATTATTAGACTGCAAGTAGAAAAGTCGCTGGTGAGACAGAATTGCCATCTTTCAAAAAAGTACAGTTATTTTCCCCAAAAACTATGCTCTGATCCACATTTGGGCGCTTAGGAAGGCACAGTGGTTAGCTCTGGATTATGCATTTTGGATTAAGGTTTGAAAATCAGTATACAAAGCAGAGATTAATGACCCGTTAACTTCTTCAGCAGAGGAAATGTGGGTTTTCTGTCTTTATACAGGACCCAGCACACCGGTACCTTGGCTTGTAGCTGACATCCCCTAAAATAGCAGTGAAACCTGCTACTAAGTGCCTGCACGGGAGTTTGAAAAGCCAGCCACATACAGGCGACTGCCCTGGCTGGGACGAGGAAAGAGAAAGCCAGAAAAGGAGCACTGGTGAAGTGTAAACAGCAGAACCCAGTTTAGATAAAGCACTTGTGCTCCTTTTGATAAGCCCTTGTGCACAGGAACGCATCAGGACTTGTGAGACTATGAGAAATGCTGAAGGTAGGTGAAAAAAAAAATATATATACTACAGTTGATGGGCACAGCACTGACCATACAAGAAAAGAAGGAACTGTCCTGGTTTCAGCTATAAAATGCCAAAAAGCACAAGTTTTGTTCTATGCACATTTTTTAAACACAGCTTTTTAACAAGTATTTAAGTTGAAGAACTATATCCTGACATTTGGCATTTATAATTTCAAAGTTGTTTTTCTAGTCATGATAGATCTGCTGCAGCGTGTTGAACGCACAATTTTTTTTGTAGTTTTCAAAAACGCCAAGAGACCTGAAGTACATTAACAGCCCAATTCTAAGTCTATAGGATTTTCAAAAGCAAACTTAAAAAGTCAAGTCAACCAGGAAAACTGAAACGAAAGTCAAAACAAGCTTCCAACAAATAAAGCACGAATAAATACAGTAGCTAATAAACACACCCAGGGACTTATGACTCAAAACAAATGCAGATGGCCAGAAAGAGATCAGACTTCTCTTGGCAAATTCATCATGGGAACGTGTGGGCAGCTTGGCAGCCTTGCAGTGAGCTGATATGGTGATTGCATACAAGCATGATTCAGACCAGCACATTAGAAATGACACATCACAGCATTCTTATTTTAGCGATCTTCCTTTAACCTACTGTAAAAATTAACTGAAAGTAAGCAATAAACCTATTTTAAGAAACTTTTTTTATTTGTTTTATTATACATATACACAGTAAAATCTTTTTGCATTGCATAATCTTGCCTCACCTTAATTTTGGGAAGGCTGTATTATACAAACAGCAGACAATAACAAGCTGAACAGTAAAACAAGTCACTGAGATAATAATTTATAAAAATATATTGTATGCTGTTGTACAATGTAGGATGGGACTGTGTATAGCTAGACACTAAATTTAGGTGTCCATATGCAATCTAGGTACCTATCCTCCCATGATAATTATAGGATATATAGTACTGATTAAATTAAAGAGCCTAAAGAAAGATCCAGCGCACCCTAGAATAGATACCTTGCAGTCAGTAATCCAAATTGCTCCAATGACTATACTGACTATAGACCAAATTCAGATTTGCACACACTGAGCACCAACTGTCAATTGGGAGGCTGAAAGTTACTGGGGAAATCAACATGGCATAGCTCATTATGGCCATAATATCAACTATAAATCAACTGCATAGGAGACTTGCTCAGCAACAGATGAAAGCCAGGCACAGTACTCCTCTTTATCTCAAGGGGCACTAGCTGCCTCTATGTGGGCTGCTACATCAAGCCCGGATCATCCTTTATACTCCTCAATCCATGTGTCCCATTAAAAATCATCTTACCTTGAATCCTTCATATTATTATAGGAATTTTTAATCTCAAAGCAACCAAAAAATTGCTAGAGCTGCATTTGTATGCTTTCAATCAGAGCTGATCATCTTAAAAGCAGATTTCATGTAATTTTAAAGCCAGAAAATCATTTACAAAGTGCAACATGTAAGGGACAGAAACGCCCAGCACCCCACCTCCCAAACTCACAGCCCTGTATGTCGTGCAGCACCTGCAGCTAAAATGGTTACGATGCTCAGGGAGACTTGTGTTAGAGTAAGATCTGCAGAGATGCCTTGCCTCTCACTTTTCACGTGAGAGTAACAATTCTGCAGTTTAGCAGGTGTGAGCTGGTGTGGATGTGCTCTGCAGGTCCCTCTGTCTGTGGATGGAGAAACAGTTTCCAGAACACAAAAAACCAAGCTGTGCCTGCCGAGAGGCAGTGTGTGAAGCCTCCCAAGACCTGCAGAGCTCCAGAGATTGGTGATGCTGACGACTCCATGAGAACCAATAAACTCAGCACAACCAGAGTCACCAGCTCTGCGTGACAGCCCCGGCACTCACTCCTCTGAGAGGTCCTGAGGGACTTTCTGAATATCCACCTCAAACCCACTGGTGCATCAGTACAAGCCCCTGCTGGGGCTGGGGCTGCCCTCCCTGCTGCTGCTGCTCCCTCCTGGGAGCTACAATGAGCATGTACGTGAGAAACTGCGAGCAGGCTCAGTGGGCATAGTTATCTGCTATTAACAGTAACAGCTTGTTTCTGTTAGTAACAATTAATAAAAGACATATTAAAAAATATTGGTTGTGATCTGTGTCTCTCTCAACTTGATCCTCTAGCAGGGACATCACACCAGTGCAGAGACCTCCCTCAGCTCTCTTGGTTGCAGCTAGAAGACAAGACCAAACAGCAGCATGAAACACAGCTTAAACTCTAGCGCCAAAGCTGCTGAACAAATATTCAAGGGGGGGTTGTCCCTGGCTATTTCTGAGCAATTTTTATTCATTTAAAACTCCCTTGGGATGTATTGACCCTCAAAGATGCCTACTTATGAAAGCTCTGGCGGTGGGAACCATTCTGGAAAGAAACAGCAGATTGAAACATCATTTTCAGACTTGTTGAGTGTGTTCTTATGACAGATGTCAATTTTCAATACAGTTTACCTATACTATAGATTAAAAACACTGGTTGTAGGCAACTTCAGAGCTCTAATCCCCTTGATGAATCATGGTAACAAAATTAATCTTGTTAATTTCTGCCTTTGTCAATATTGTCTTTCTTCTAAAGATGCATCCATGTGCAGCTGTACGTTTAGACACATAATTTACAAGCACAGGAATTAACATTTAATGCATGGCAGTGATTTATTTTTTTTAAATAGAGAAGTCACTAAGTTTTACTAGACCATATCTGAAATTCTACTTAAGAAATGAATTCACTTGTGCAGTAGATGCTGTGAGTCAGTACTGATATAATTCTAATAAAGATGCTACCAGTGGAATAACTAACATGGAATCACTATTTATGAAGGGAATTTAGATAAGTATAATATGAGCTGACACGTGACATCTATTGCTAACCAGAATGACTCCAAGTTAAATGTCAAATAAAAGGTCTCTAACTGTAATAATTTTGTAAGTAAAGTACAGTCTCCAAGTATGCAGTCACCAATATGCAATATTTACATTTGCAAAATCAGATATTATTTGAGAGTCGGTCAAGATTTCCATGTAGGTAGAAGAGGAATTTCAGTGACTGCCAAAAATTCCATCTGTCTAAAATAAGTACTTATCCAAATACAGGTTAGTAAGCCCTGAAATCCTGAGGGGATTTGATAAACCTGATATGCTTAACAGATTTTATTGTTGCCTTTCGGAGACTAAACAGATTACCAGCTACTGTATTCTGGGCTTCTGATAGGACTAAGCAATAAATTTCTCTTCACTAGCATCACAAATAATTAACACAAATAAATATTTTAAATACTATAACACAGAGCTGTGCAGAGGAAGGCAGAGGCCAATCTCAATACTATGGTCTTCTCTTCTAGTACTACAATGGTATAAATGAAATCTAAAGAAACAGCCTAAGATAACACAACACAAAAGGACGTGAGCCGAAATAAATGGTAGAAGGCACATTTTTGCATAACTACTGCAAAGAAGATGCAGACTTGAAGTTTGTTTAGTGGGCAATTAAAAAAAAACCTTTCCACACAGATTAGCATATCTTAAAATTGTATTTTTAAGCACCTTCCTAATTATGGCAACTCAAAAAGAAGTGAATCTTTCCTCTGATGAGGAAGCTACTAAGTACCTACTTGGCTTGCAGTTGCAGACACACAGATGCCTGACATCTATGTTTTCCTTCCCACCTGGTTTCATCCTAGGTAGGTGTTTTTCCTTGACCCACAGCTGCTCCTACCCGCATGGTCCTCAAGCTGAAAGATGACTGCATTGGAACAGCTCCTTCCACACCTACAACAGTACCAGCATCATCAGCTTGGGAGGATTCTCCCTCCTGCATTGATGTGGTGACAGGGAGACTGCCTGATGAACTGCAAAGATTTGACCTGGGAGCCGAGGGCACTGAAATGTGCTGACATCCGTGACATATATTATCAGATTACTCATGACTAGCATATGGTTTTGCTGTGTCTAAAAGTTAGGTGTCTACTCAAAATTAGTCCTCTGGGCACTCTCCACAGGCTATAGAGAAAGACTGAGTGGGCCTCTAGGAGGTACACCTTTTTTTTTTTCTTTTTTTTAACTATAAAGTAATGTAAACAACTATTTCAGACTAAATGCATGAGATGAATACCTTCCATTGTCATAGGTAACCCAGGATTTCTATTACCACAGTCAACCACCTGTAAGTCTTTTTGTCATACACAGTCATAGCATATATTGTATACCTATCAATCATTTCCCATTCTACAGATTGCAACTTTTCCTTTTACCATCTCTGCCTAAGAGCTGGCAATACATGTATACATGAAAATAGCAAAGCCTATCCAAAACCTTTGTTTGGGGAGCTTGCTTCATCCAACCTTGGCATTTGTCCTCAGAATTCAGGAGTACATTAAAACCAAACTAAAGCAACATGCCAAATTTCCACTCTGAATGCACCTGATCTATAAGCACAGCCTTAATTGCTATCCAGCAGGTAGGTATTTGTTCCATTTTTGCTGTAACACTAAGTATCCTACTTGCAACATTCTCTTGTGAGTAAGTCTTTTCCTTCTTGCTGACAAGTCACTGGAAATTCATGTTATCATGAACAAAGTGACAAAGAAAAATTGCCAACTTGCAACTTTGAGTAAGCTTAGATAGTAACAGATTCTCTTCTTTAATCACAAAGTAAGCATTTAAAGTTGTGCATAGGAATGTCTTATTACACTGTTCACATCTTTTTCTTTTTTTCAAAAAAAAAAAAATTTGAACATGCTTTAGGACTGAGGCCCATCTATCATCAGGTGACCACACAGCATTTGCTTCAGAAGATAACTGGGGGTTTCAGCTGTAGTTCTGTTCTGTACAAGTGTCACAGTAAGAATTAAGAGAAACAGCAATTTTCTTTGGTGGAATATGAAAAAAAGTTTTCAGGTTTTAAAATTCTGGGTTTGGTAGGATTTGTTTTCAGTATGTCAGCCTTTAACTCAAATTAGCATCTTTATTTAATGTACAATGAAGTTTTACAAGAGCATAGTGGCACGTGGTACATCACAATATCCTACCAGCGTCTACTATATGTTTCTTGGTCAAACTTGAGTTTAGGTTTGTACATTGAAATAGAACTACTCAGAAGTAGCTGCTGCATGCCTTTGACATAAAGTTACCTTTAATGAGACCAATCTGCCCATATATTTATTTTGCTTACTTGTTTTTTCAATGCCTTGATTAGCATCAAAATAATTCAGTTCGATGAGCTGGGCTCAAGAAAATTATCATGCTACAGAAATACAGCACAGTTGAACTCTTCATTTTCTCCTGCCACTAGGGTTAAGGTGGAATTAATTTCTTCAGCATTAGCTTAAAAAGGAATACTTCTGGCTGGGAACAGATGGGAATTGTTGCATGCTCTCGTGACCTTCCCACTCCCCAGTGTCTGAGCAGAGAGGCTAGGCAAGCAGCACCTCTCCCCTACCAGTTCCAGAAAGCATAGAGGTGGTGTAGAAGGATGCGTCAAGCAGGACAACACAAAGGGTAAAATGCATAAACAATATCAAATTAAGAACTAACACAGTGCTTTTGTGGGATATTGCCCATTTTTATTCTTTTTACCTGCTTCCTTATGAGCTAAACTGAAAAGAAACTAACTGGTCTTTCTCTTCTCAGGTAGAAAATGAGAGATGGTTACACATTTTGCTCTGCAATACAAGAGCATTACATATAAGGTTTATTAACTGCTCAACAGTTTAGACTGTCTTATGATTACATTACATTATACACTAGTAAGCAAAGAGATGTCAGACTTTGTAACGGGTCTTTTAAGCCAAGCAACCCTCTTCTTCCTCATTCTTCTTCCATGTATGGTTTGTTTTAGGAGGTAATTCCATCCCAACATTATCAGAAAAACACAATTCTAGCCATAGTAAGATGTGACATTTCAAATTTACACTTTGTGGTGGGAGTCATTTTGAGTTTTGCATCTAAATTTAGGGATCTACACAGATATATCTACACTTCACTCACACTTACTGTGCTGTTGATTTACTGATTAGATCTGTTCTCAGAAATTAACTGAACAGCAATTAGGTGTTTGTTGTTAATCTCTTTGACCATAGGGGAGTTTAGACACCTAGAATAAATGCAAACACGTCAATTTAAATATCTCCATTTCACATAATTCTCACTTTTTTAAGCTATAAGGATCTTGCCCATCACAAAATGCAGTAGAGTTGTAAAATTTTAAATATCGAATCAAAACATGCCTTTATATCTGCTAGAAGTTCATTGAGCGTTCCACGGAATCAATGCTTTATTTTTAACGCTTAAAGCAAAAAATCAAACACAGAAAGAAGTAAATGAGTGGAACAAATACAAGACATCTAGCTCTTCTTTAAGTTTATCCAGTGTGGGTTTTGTAAGAACTTACATACATTCTCATCTGTACATAAGCAAGTCCTTCCTGTTCAGATTAATGTAATTGTTCATGTGAATGAAATTATGCTTAGAGCTGGAAGAAGAAAATCCATTCCAATAGAAGACAGAACAGAAGACAACAGATGGCAACAGAAGACCTTTATGTTCTGGCAATGTCCTCCTCACTGGCATTTTTTATACAAATAATCTTATTACTTTCTATCCAGTGTTCTTCAGCCTCCAGGGATGATAACTGTTTGCTTTTTCATTACCTCAAAATGGACCTTTTACAGACAATTCGCTGAATTTATGTGTTCCCTTGAGCTTTCAGATATATGGTTTACATTTAGCTGTAATAAAAAGCACTAGTCAAGCAGGTACAATCTTGATAACTCAACCATCCAGTCACGGTTATAGACATAAGTATTCAGATGTTACAAGAACAAGCCAACATTTCTAACAGTTTTGTTCCACATAACTAATGTTACCAATCTTAAGGGTAAAATTCAGCTCCCAGATTCAGACACCTAAATTGAGGTGCCTACAGAAGATCTAAGGTACCTAAGCTCCCATCCATTACAGTCAAAGGAAACTGAGGCAATAAAAATCAATTGAGCCCAACTACTTTGATTTAGCACGCTTTGAAGTATAGGCATCTAGGGGACAGTGCCTCAACACATTTGAGATGCCACAAGGGTATCCTGTCTGGCCTCCAGGCACCACTCCAGAAACACAGGTCCTGTGTCATGTGTGTCAGCTCCACAAAGATTTCTGAGACCTTGGAGTACCTAAAATGGCTTTATAATCTACAGTGTGATTAAGTATCTAAGTTCCTATTCATATACCGAAGTTTAGATGTCTTGATCTGTAAACTGAATCCTAGCCTACATTATTTCTAGTCAATGACAGATCCAAGACTCAATAAAGAACCTTCCCAACATATCCAACCCCAAATTCCTACTTAGAGCAAACTTAAGTTGTCAGCTTTTCATTAAACCGATTTGTTCTTGCAATAAAAATACTGTGTAGTGCCAATGCACATTTTAGTGTTATTATCCAAATATATATTTTGTAACCTAGATTTCTATAAAAGTTTCATCAAACTGGTACCCAGCCTCTTAAAGTAAGATCTGTTTTCTATATAACCCAGATGACTTATTTTACTAATACCAGTACTGAATTAGACTGAACTGGGTGCAACACCAATGTTTTCTTGCTGGAACTTTCCTCATGTGAAACATGTCTGCCAGACATATCCAGGCTATGCAACTCACTACCAGAAATGCCTGGCTCCAGTGACATGCATGTGGAAAGCTAACATCAAATACCAAAAACTAAAAAAATGTATGTACAACTGATTTCCGGAATAAGCATCAGCACTCATCACCCTGAAAATGCAAATAAATTGTAAGCAAGCAGTGCAGCCTTGCAGACTAGGGACAAGAGGGAATAGCTCTTAAGTAATCAAAGTATCCTAATCTCTAAAAGAACTATCCACAGACAGATGTACTTCCCTTATTGACAATGCATATTTATCAGTATTAGGAAATGTACAGGGCTATCAAGAACATTGCAGTTTCTACGCCCTCCCAAAAAATATTAAAGTGCATATGCAGAGTTGCAGACTTTTCCCTGAAACTATAACCACCAATCTGGAGGGAAGGGATGCCATCCAGAAGGACCTGGACAGGCTTGAGAGGTGGGCCTATGCCAACCTCATGAAGTTCAACAAGGCCAAGTGCAAGGTCCTGCATGTGGGTCCGGGCAATCCCATGCACAAATACAGGCTGGGCAGAGAGTGGATTGAGAGCAGCCCTGAGGAGAAGGATGTGAGGGTGTTAGTAGATGAGAGGCTCAACATGAGCCGTCAATGTGCGCTCGCAGCCCAGAAGGTCAAATGCATCCTGAGCTGCATCAAAAGGAGCGTGGCCAGCAGGTCAAGGGAAGTGATTCTGCCCCTCTACTCTGCTCTCGTGAGGCCCCACCTGGAATACTGTGTCCAGCTCTGGAGCCCCCAACATAAGAAGGACATGGACCTGTTGGAGCAGGTCCAGAGGAGGGCCACAAAGATGATCAGAGGATTAGAGCACCTCTGCTATGAGGACAGGCTGAGAGAGTTGGGGTTGTTCAGCCTGGAGAAGAGAAGGCTCTGGGGAGACCTTATAGCAGCCTTCCAGTATCTGAAAGGGGCCTACAAGAAATCTGGAGAGGGACTTTTTACAAGGGCATATAGTGATAGGACGACAGATAATGGCTTCAAACTGGAAGAGGGTAGATTTAGATTAGATCTCAGGAAAAATTCTTTACTATGAGGGTGGTGAGGCACTGCAACAAGTTGCGCAGGGAAGCTGTGGAGGCCCCATCCCTGGAAGTGTTCAAGCCCAGGTTGGATGGGGCTTTGAGCAACCTGGTCTAGTGGGAGGTGTCTTTGCCCGTGGCAGGGGGGTTGGAACTAGATGATCTTTAAGGTCCCTTCCAACCTAAACCATTCTGTGATTCTATGATTCTAATCTTTTGCTTCCCCATTCAGTGTCCCCAGAATTTATTGATGCTGTTACTCTGAAAAGCAATTTTTTTCTCCCTTCTCAGGCCTCCCCAGCTGAAAACAGCTTTGTATTGTAACTGTGAAGACAGAAACAAAACTTGTTCTAATTAAGACATACAGAAATGAGAGACAAGCGTATGATGATACACTGAATAATCTTGGAAAGAACGTAAGAGATTAATTATATAGTATGCAGCTGTAGTAGTGAACCACTCTACTAACACAGTTGACTTATACTGCCCTGACATCCGAAGCCTAAGCAACCAGCCAGGCCTTGCAACCTGCACAACAAACTCTGGGCTTACAATCTAACCAGCTATTTTGGGATAAGCATTGTGCAGCCATTAATTTCTCTCTTATTAAAGGTAGTATCACATAACCAATAACTGCAAACAATAAATTGCACTGCTTTTTTCATTAAGTAAGTAGAAATGTTAGACAACTTAATTGGCTCAATATAGAATTAATAAAAAATATGGTGAAAGATCATATTACTAGTTCATTATACTTTACTATCTGATAAACTATGCTGGACAGACTTCTGTTACCTAAATTGTCATTTAATTTCCATGGCCTCAACCGTTATTTTCCAGACTACATCAGATGGTTGTTCAAGAATGCAGAAGAGAAATCTATGTGGATATTAATTGTGAATGTTTTTATCATGTTTAATGCAAGAAAGCCCTGAAGTTCACTATGAACCTTTGCCAAATACTGAATCCTTGAGAGCTTTATGAAATTTTGGGGGCTATCCTACCATTCTTTTTCCTTTACAAAGTGGAATATAGTGTAAGTACAAAAGCAGATGGCGCTTGTAGTCAAGCACTCAAATATTAAGAAGAAAAATTTCTTCAGATAAGGAACCCATCCCTAACACCTCTGAAACAGTGTATCATCAAGGGCCTCACAGGATTCTGACCATGCATAAATGAAAGCACTCATTAACGAAACAATTCTGTTTCGAAGCAAGAAATTCTTCTAATTATATACATTTAGCCAACATAAAGATAAAAAAACACTTGTCTATTTTATTTCTTTTGGCAGTTGGTAGCCCATTTGCATGCTTCATTGTCAGTTATACCAAAACTTAGTTTGTGGTGGGTTGACCTTGGCTGGACACCAGGTCCTCACCAAAGCTGCTCTATCACTGCCCTTCTCAGATGAACAGGGCAGAGAAAATATAACGAAAGGCTTGTGGGTTGAAATAAAGAGAGGGTGATCACTCAGCAATTACCATCATGGGCAAAACAGACTCAACTTGGGGAAAATAAATTTAATTTATTATGAATTGAATCAGAGTAAGATAATGAAAAAATAAAACTAAACCTTAAAACACCTTCCCCCCACCCCTCCCTTCTTCCTGGGCTTAACTTTATTCCCAATTCCTCTACCTCCTCCCTCCGAGCAGCAGAGAGGGACAGGGAATGGGAGCTGCGGTCAGTTCATCACACATTGTCTCTGCTGTTCCTTCCTCCTCACGCTCTTCCCCTGCTCAAGTATGGGGTCCCTCCCACAGGAGACAGTCCTCCATGAACTTCTCCAATATGAGTCCTTCTCAGGGGCTACAGTTCTTCACAAACTGCTCTAGCATGGGTCCCTTCCATGGGGTGCAGTCCTTCAGGAACAGACTTCTCCAGCTTGGGTCCCCCATGGAGTCACAAGTCCTGCCAGCAAAGCTGCTCCAGCATGGGCTTCTCTCCATGGGTCCACAGATCCTGCCAGAAGCCTGCTCCAGCACGACCTTCCCACAGGGTCACAGACTCCTTCAGACATCCACCTGCTCCAGTGTGGGATCCTCCACAGGCTGCAGGTGGATATCTGCTCCACTGTGGAACTCCATGGGCTGCAGAGGGACAGCCTGCCTCACCATGGTCTTCACCATGGGCTGCACCGCCTCCCTCTCCTTCTTCACTGACCTTGGTGTCTGCAGAGTTGTTTCTCTCAGACATTCTCACTCCTCTCTTCTAGCTGCTATTGTGCTTCTTAAATATGTTATCACAGAGGTGCCACCACTGTCACCAATTGGCTCAGCCTTGGCCAGCAGCAGGTCTGTCTTGGAGCCAGCTGGCTTTGGCTCTATCAGACGTAGGGCAGCTTTTAGCAGCTTCTCACAGAAGCCACCCCTGTAGCCCCCTCTGCTACCAAAACCTTGCCATGCAAACCCAATACATAGTGAAAGAATGTATATATAACCAACAGTCTTCTTTTCTTTACATACATTGACTGTTAGTTTTGCTCAGTATGTAGCAATGAAGCACCTGTTTCATGACAGGGTCTTTTTTTCCATTTTGAATTCTTAAACACTCAGAGTAGCCATCAGTAGCCACACTCGTTACTAGAACCACAGGCAAAGATTATTGCAGCATCTGGAATAGCAGCTAAGGGATAGAAGAGTGCACATAACTTTGTTTCACATAACAGTTCTACATCTTCCTGAAAATGATAAGCTTATCTGACCTTTGCTACAATTCTGTTTGGTTCTACCCCTTTAGTTTAAAGCAAGAGGGAAAAAAAAAAAAAAATCAAGGACTAGAGGACCAGACTGACCAAGAAGGCAAACTCTTAACACATAAACTTAACAGGAAAAATAAGATACAGCGAGCCCAGAATCTCAGTGTGAGCTCTGATTTTGTTACCTAAAACTGTCATTTAACCTGTTATAGAGAGAAAGCAAAGTCATGCATCAGCATTTCAGAGTATGGAAAAAGTTAGTTCATCACAGGAAGATTTCTACTAATGGCAGAACAATTCCATTTAAAAATGTTGTACCAGATGGATTCATACAGCTCTGCTTTTGCCAAGATACAACCTGTTTATCTATTGTATCTGCTTAGAATCTGCATAGAAAAGATCACACTGAAATAAATCATGGAAAAAGCTGTGATAAAATGGGGTGTATCACTTTTCTTTTTATTTGACTGCTCTCCAAAAGAGCTAGACTCATCAAAGCAAATACTAGCTTAAAGAAAAGTGAATATTATGGAAATAAAATCTGAATGGTAGTTAAGGAAACGAGCCAATATAAAACCATCTGAATTTGCTATCAGGCACACAAGAGTTCTACCTGAAAGAAATTCGTGAAGGTGAAAAAATGCCAAGAATCCCCTTCCAGTAGACACGATTCATTTCAAGTTCCTACCTTTTTCAAAGCAAACGAAGGATTTACTCGCCCTTTTATCCATCTGTGCCACTCACAGAAACTCAAGTCTAAAACAACATGAAAAGAAAAACAAAACAGGAAAAAGAAAAACCAAAAAATTATCTTAAGAAAACCATTTCCCATGCTAACATTGAAAAACATATCCTGGCATTAAACACAAGCATAATTGATTGAACCTGAAGGAAACGTTGCCACTTCATTCCCATGTTTCGCATATTCTAGTATCTAATTATGCAGCCCCATTAAAAGCTTTCTCTAGCTACATAACTGCTGCTTTTCCCAATGGAAATGATTGTGCCGGATCCATCACTTGTACAAAATGAGCACAAGTATCTTGTTTAACCCTGATTAATCTGGCGTGGGCATTAACCACTGCCCTTGATGTTAACTTGTTCTGCACACGCTGAGCTAGCAGACCTGTAAACACAGCATCTACACAAGAGAGCACGGAGCCATCAGTAACACAGAAGAGGAAGTAGTTTTGAGATAAACTGGCAAAACACAACATTTTCAGGCTACCAGCTAAGGCATTTCCAAAAAAAGAACCAACCCATTTATGCAATGAAGGCAAAGTATAAGGCTGTGACAGATCTAAGGAAATACTCCTAACAGGGTTTTTTAAGTCTTACATGGGGTCCTTAAGCTTAAGATATCTATCTGCAACGTATTTTAGGCAACGGTGAGAGATCTACTGAGGCTAAGAAAGATGAAGAATCATCAATTTTCATCAGTTTCATAACCAGTTTACTACAAAAAAAGTCTGTCCACTTCTGGAAGCATTTCAACAATCCACAGTAATGTGAACCAGATCAGTAACACCAAACTTAAGCCCCTTTCAAGCAAAATTGAACAAAAAATACAGTAATAAAACCAACTCTGAAAGACACTTGTGTTCTATTTATTAACCTCTATATTAAAAATTAGCACACTAAACTTTATTAGTTCCTAAAGTTCAAGTGGCATATTCTCATTACTCATTACAGAAGATGGAAACATGCAAAAAGGCCCACAAATAATGAGGTCTAGATAAAAAAGCAATCCTTTCCACCAAAGTCCAAGCTGAAATTCATGACACAGTGGATCCACAGAACCTGAGCAAGCATCACTTCTAGCCTTAACCTCCCTGAATGCCCAAAGGAAAGCTTCCTTTGGGGCGCACTACCTTTCTGGACATTGTTATGCAAAACTTTTTGGGGTTTGGTTGTTTGACATGTGAAGTGCAGCCCCTTCTTTGTCGTTCTTATTAAACAAAGTTTAATGTTCAATAGGCACTCGATGGTTAGAAGATCAGCTGATGAAGAAAAGGAAAACATAGCACAGAAGTACACTGTACTTCTAGTTCATCTAGTGCATGCAACGTAGTTGAAGACATTATAGGGGATTTTGTTTTACAAGTTTTACTATTTCCACATATATTTGAGAGTATTTCTTATTTCCAGTCTGGCAGTAGATAATCTTCAAATGTATTTGTCTCACATTATTATAGGAACTCCCACATGAATATTTTAAGAATCCGCACTGTCTTCAAGGGCAAGAAATAGGGAGATAAGAAAAGAATCAGAAACAAAAAAACCCAGCACAGACACATTTTGACATCAAGGCAAAATGAGTGTCAAGCTTTTTCTGAGTATCAAGCTTTTTCTCTAAAAGATGAAAGGATCACAATAAAAAGGCTCAAAAATTAAACAACAAAATACACAAACTTAATTTTCTCAATTCAAATAGCAAAACAAATTGAACCAAAAGTGTTTCAAAGAGCACACAATCCTGCTCTTTAGCTTCAGTCACCCAAACTGCCTTTTTGGGGTTTTAGACAGCTCATGGTAGAAACTAAATGGAAAAGTGGACCACATTCACAGTGGTTGTCTGTACCTTGACTACCTATACTGTAGTAATACTGTCAGACACTATTCAGACCATTTCACATGAAGGTATAGGAGCCTTCAGATATTCACAATCACTCCTGACGACTAGGTACCCTGAGCTTAATGGCAATCTAAAAATTTTTTGTTATTTCACCGTTGGTCCTGACTCTTTTGCCAAACGTATACCACTGCTTTCTGCGTGAAGTGGGAGTGGTGATCTTCCAAACCAGCATGGCTGGTTTCAAGAGGGGCTACTCTGGCTTTTCTTCTCCAAAACAGTTGATCTCAAAGTAGTTCCTAGCATTGTACAGAAGTGTCAATTTTAAGTGTTTTAGCATAGCAACGCAATCCTTGAAAGAAACAGATTTCTTTCATCAGTACTGGCACTCAAAATAAGACCATATGCCTAAGATATAATATGCAAAATTTTCCAACGGCAGCTTATTTTTCTAGTAGGAAATGTGATTTACATAGATTGAACTTCAGGATCTGTTTACAAGATTCAAGAGAAAAACTGGTTTCCTTATAGTAAAAAAACACTTCTCTCTGCCCACAGGAAGCAAGCTTTAATACTGCAAAGTCAGTAGCCTTCCTGCGGACACAGACCCGATTTAGTTATGCCTATCTGCCTCTCACAGAAGCCAGAAAAAGTAGCTGACTTTTCTAGAAAAAAAGTGAAAACAGGAAAGGCACATAAGGAGTTGCTGGGAGCCGCTGAAAGAGCACAACAGAAAGCAGAGAAACCGTGCAGAACTGAAATTATGTGACTGAAAGCAAGAGAAGTGGAAAAGTTAAGCAGAAGGCCCAAGCACATGGGGAATGAAAAGCCAGCTAAGCAAGTGAAAGAGTAACGAGATTTATTTTCTATGGATAACTGAAAGAAAGCTCAAAGGCAGGAGTCATGGACAATATAGAGCAAGTCCAACCTGCACATGGAAACACTAAGATCAGGGAACAAGCATGAATGCAAATGTGAAGGCTGAAGAAACAGAGCTCATAAGAATACAAGAATGAAAAAATGGGTGCTGCAAGTAATTGTGCCAGTAGAGCTTTGGGCTCCTGCAACCTGCTTCACAAACAACATGCACACAAAGCAACTTGCTTTGCTGTTTCCTCCTAATTATGTCTGGAAGAAAACTTAAATCACACTGCAAAAGGTAACGCTTCCTTTCCCAGGCAGGGGTGAGCAGCCTCAACAGTGGAGGGCATGGGCACTGCAATGGAGAGTGAGGGAAGGCTCTCCAGCAGCACTGAAAAACTGTAACCTGCACTTACAGCGATTATGCCTAGTTACGGACATTCACTGGAATTAATGGCCTTGGCCAAGTTACTTGTTCCCACCCAGTAATCACAATCTCAGCTGTAAGTTCACTAGTATCACCGCTTCCAAACTTTTGTCACATAGCTTGACAAAACAAGTATTCATGTACTTCCATTTTACACTCACGTGCACCCTTCGAGGCTGACTCTCTGTCACAAGGAACTGAAACGACAATTTAATGATTCCCCTTCCACTGGCCAGCACAAAGCACTTCTACTGACTCCAGGCCCAAGAGCCACATCCTTGATTTATCAACGTTGGAAAAGCAACTACTTTCTGAAAAGGCACCACAGAAACAATTGTCATTTGTTGCACTATCCCACTGGAAGTTCACAAGGATGAATCCAGACTCCCAGTTGGATTTCAGAGGGAATTACAAATCACACACTTAGAGGGGAATACAAGGGTCCCTCAAACAAAGCAGGTACCTAAAACATGTCATCCACTGAGGAAGCATCTCCCAGCTTGGGAGCTTTTTAAAGCTGTAATCTTTAAATTACTGTGTTGAACCAGAACTATTTACTAGTCCTCTGCAAAATGAATGCTTTTGTTTAAGGGCTTAAACAAGTCTATTATTAGTAGCAATATAGAACACAATTTAAAAAACCCTACTAGATACTCTAATTTCTCCCACATGTGGGAGAACGAGCTGAGCAGCATTTAGAGATTTCTAACCTTTTATATTCTGAAGTAGGGACACAAGTTGTGAAAGGTACATAGGCAACTCAAATAAACACAGATAATTAGAAAATTCTGGATTTGTGTGCACAGAATCCACATCATTTATCTTGTTACACATACAGACATATTCTTGACGAACTAGGTAACTTCCTCCATAGACTACGCAATTTGCCAAAGAAAAAATATCTTCTAGTACAAACAGCAAAAGGAAAATGCAATTTTAAAGTAAAAGTAATTAAGTCCCAAAGCTTTTGTTTGGGTTATTACCTATGACGATATGGTATCTAATGTCTGTCATTTCCAAAGTGTCAATGACTGCCAAGTTTAAGATCTGTTACCTAAAACTAGGTCAGGAGAACGTCATGGCTGGGCTCACATAGCTCTGTCCTTTTTCCCATTGTCTTTCCAAGTGGATCTCGTATTCACAACTGTGTCAAGTTTGAATGCCTTTTCATTCTTTGCTGTCAGGTACACCATTAAGGAAATCTGCCTGTTCAAAACCAAAAACCAGTCAACTCACCTCCTTCTAAGAGGAATTCTACATTAGAGGAAATTCAGAAATAAAACTTTTTTGTTTGTTTATTTGTTTCAGATGAAGGTTGCATGAAAATACATAGCATTGGCAGAAGTCCACCAACAAAATCCCAAAGATTTTTGCATACTTTCTAGCCCATTAAAGCAAAACTTTTATCTAGACAATTGTGTATCTTTTCACACACTTCTCTTCAGACAGATACACAACAGTACTATAAAAGTCACTGTTGTTTATTCAGTTTAAAAAGTAATGCTTATTTCTCTCTGATCTTTGCTTTCAATAAGCTTCCCAAGCATTTATACTGATTTTAGCTGTATGGTCTGACTTCAGAGTTTTTTTAAAAATAAAGAAACGGATTGGTAAATTCCATAAATAATACTGCAGGCGGCTTGGATAAAACAGAATCCAAGTAACAGAAATCACATGATTATAAAAGTCCCCTTATCCCCCCCACTGCCCTGCAAACCCAACCACATGCTGGACTCTGAAATGGCAGACCAGAAATTGATAATATCAGCTTAGGTTAGCACTATTTGATAGATAATTATCACTGGAGAGGGAGAAGATCTAGGCTGGTTTCAATTGTTTGGGTTTTCTCCCTCTTTTTTTCCCTTCTAAAGAGAAGAAATGACTAGAATAAATCCCGAGATTTCTTCAAAATTGGATGTCAAAAAGCCCACATGCCAGCATTTGACAGTTTTAAGGTGTCACAGTTCACATGCCCTACATATGCTTGTTCTTACAGGCTGAAAAAACTGAAAAAACTTACTAACTTATAAATATATTAACTTATATATT
The DNA here is from genome assembly GCA_008921705.1 of Burhinus oedicnemus. Classification (NCBI taxonomy): domain Eukaryota; kingdom Metazoa; phylum Chordata; class Aves; order Charadriiformes; family Burhinidae; genus Burhinus; species Burhinus oedicnemus. Next base: position 121,750 of record VFFE01007130.1, on the reverse strand, counting down.
AACTTATAAATAAACTTATTAACTTATAATAAAAACTTATTAACTGAAAAAAAAATCTTTTTTCCCTCTTTGACAGGAGTACTCAAAAAATGTTTTTTTTACAACCTTGTAGTTGCAATGAACTCTCACATCACTAAATATTTTCCTGTTAGCTTAAGTCCACAGTAAAGTAATTATTCCAACTTGTCTTCCTTGCCTCTGACCCTGTCATCATGAGCGCCCATTTTCTTTACACCATCCCAGTAGGTACTTGTAGACGGCAGTAAGCTCCCTCAGGCCTTCTCTAGTCTGAACAAAGCCAGTTCCCTCAGCCCCTCCTCATACAGGCTGTGCTCCAGCCTCCTGACCATCGTGGTGGCCCTGCACTGGACTAGCTCCAGCATGTCCATGTCTTGTAGCGGGGAGTCCCAAGCTGGATGCAGTACTCCTGACGTGGTCTCACAAGTGCTGTACGGAGGGGAACAAGCACTTGCCTTGATGTGCTGGCTATGCTCTTGCTAACCAGCCCAGTTTGCTGTTGGCCTGCAGGGACACACTGGAACTCATCTTCAATTTCTTCACAAGGTCACCCAAGGCCTTTTTCTACAGTGGTGCTTTCTCTCCATTTGTTTCCTCGCCTGTACTGTTGCACAGGGTTATTCTGTCCTAATCACACGGCTGCTCATCTGCCTTTGTCAACCTTCAGGGAGTTCCTGTCAGCCCATTTTTCCACCCTTTCTAGATCACTCCAAAAAGCAGCCTATCTTCTAACACGTATAGTCCTCGGGCTTGCAGATAGTGCAGTCTGTCTCATCATACAGCTTATTAATACAGATGTTGAATTGTTCAGCCCATTATGTTCTAACCACAATATTTCATTAATTGAAATAATAGTTTGCCAGTGGGCCCCTCACTACCAGAAAGACATTGAGGTGATGGAGCGTGTCCAAATAAGGGCAACAAAGCTGGTGAGGGGTCTAGAGCACAAGTCTTATGAGGAGCGGCTGAGGGAACGACAATTGTTTAGCCTGGAGAAAGGGAGGCTCAGGGGAGACCTTATCGCTCTCTACAACTACCTGTAAGGAGGTTGCAGCGAGGTGGGGGTCAGACTCCCAAGTAACAAGTGACAGGACAAGAGCAAACAGCCTCAGGTTCCACCAGGGGAAGTTTAGGTTGTATATTAGGGAAAAATTCTTCACAGAAAAGGTCGTCAAGCGTTGGAACAGGCTGCCCAGGAAAGTGGTTGAGTCACTGTTGTGGTTTGGCCTCAGCCGGCAACAGAGAACCACGGGGCTGCTCGCTCAACCCCCGAGGGCGGTGGGGAAAATCAGAAGAAAGAGGCAAAACTCGTGGGTTCAGACAAAAGTCAGTTTAACACAACAGCAAACGAGAGAGGGAAACAACAACAATAACAGTGATGGAGGAATGTACACACAGGGTTACTGTACCAGCGCTCACCGACCGGACCGCACAGCCCCAGCGCCTTCCTCCCGGCCAGCTCCCCCTTATGGACTGGGCATGGCGTCACGTGGTATGGAATACCTGTGTCCCGGGCCAGAAAATTAACCCTATCCCCGCCGGAACCAGGACAGTCACCATCCCTGGAAGTATTTAAAAGATATGTAGATGTGGTGCTTAGGGACATGGTTTAGTGGTGGACTTGGCAGTGCTAGGTTAACAGTTGGACTAGATGATCTTAAAGGTCGTTTCCAACCTAAATGATTCTATAATACCCAGGTGAGAATCTCATGCAGGATCACGAGCAAGTATAACAATTTTTTTCAGCTGGGAACCATATCAAACTGCTGTAGCTTACATTTTCTTGCATTAGAAAATAAGTATTAACCATTTCTCCATCCAACAGCAAAGTAATTTTAGACTATTTATAATTTAATCTTTAGAAAACCAAATTACTACACAGTCCATCTAAGAATGCTGCCTCTGAACTCTGCAACAGAATCACAGAATGGTAGGGGTTGGAAGAGACCTTCAGAGATCCAACCGCCTGCCAAAGCAGGTTCACGCAGAGCAGGTTGGACAGGAATGCATCCAGGTGGGTTTTGAATATCTCCAGAGAAGGAGATTCCTCCTTTTTATTTCGGATTTTGAGTATTCTTTTAGTTTCTCGAAATCTATGTGGTCCCCCAAGACAACAAAATAAAGAGGTGTTTACTCTTTCTTTTTTCTAATAATACATGAGAAAAGGGATAATTTTCACTTTCTCTTTGTAGGCTTTTCCCATTTTGTAGAGAATTGTTTTCTTTCCTTATCTTGCCTGGACTTAGTCTGTCCTTCCTTCCACCTCTAGTCTCCTGTGGTCCTTGACAGGATTTTCTGGGTCATGTTGTTGGGTTTGGTTTGGGGTTTGGTTTTTTTTCTAAATACAGGGGTTTTAGAAATTAAAAGAAACAGTTTGCAATAGTTTTTCAAAAAGGCAGACAAACAAAAATGTTGAAGAAATATTTCTCTGAAGACAGTTGGAAGTACTTATTTTCACATTTTCATTTTAGAGAATGAATAAGAGGTTCTAATAAACGCTTCCTCTTCTAACTGCATCATTTTCTAGACAGAATCTAGCAGCTAATTTGTTTCTCTGTTCAAGCGGTAAATACTCTTTGCAACAACGGAAAGCACAATAAATATCTGCTAATGCACTGTCAGCTTTTCTGTGTTTACTTGAACCAAACTTTTTCATTTTAGGACCATTTTTTGTAGTAGCATCTACTGGTTTTCCATGGGAAACTTTTAGTTGAGATTATGAAAGGTGGGAAGATTAATCTAACCTCATTTTCTCTAATGAACAACATCATTTTATCCATGGTTTAATATGAATGACTAATGGCTGAAAGATAGTAATCTCTTTTTCTTTTGACTTTCCTAAACACAGTTAATATTGCTTCTAAGTTAGATCATAGAAATATTTATAGCACCAGTGTGACTTTTTTGTTTCAGCACAGCACAGATAATTAAAGACAGACAAGTATTTTATTTTCTTATTATTTCTAGTGTGTTCACTCATCTTACACCATTTGGCAATTTAGAAACAAAATCTAAAGTCCAGCCTTTTCAAGAAAGACATTGCCGAAGGGATTTTTTAGGTCAATTCTCACCCTACAGTTCTTACTAAAAAAAAGAAACAAAAAAAGCCAGTGGACATTGCAGCAACACTGAAGTACACTGATTCTAAGCTGATCATCAAAACCATAAATATTCTGTTGTTAAGCAGCTGGATTTTTCACAGTTCAACAATAATTCCCTACAGTATCTGCCAACTGATTAATATATTTCTAAGGTACAGTAAAGAGATGAATTAAAGAAAGGATTATTTTCATCTGCATACAGAAAAGTCATTCAGAATAAAAAATTGTTTTATTTTTTGTTAAAAACTACCGATGGTAAGAAGTTTCAGCAATGGGGGCGGGGAGAGAGAACCTTCTCTCTCCCATTGTTTCAGCTTGAGCTCTGCAGATACCAAGACTTGGAAGACCTCTATGCATGCTCTTGTCCAACATAGGACCAGCTCATGTTAAGCCAAGAGAGACAGTTGTGTCAGGCTGGATCACGTGGAGGAAGTCACAAACTCTAGCCAAGTAGTTATGTGAGCAACAGCCCTGATGTACGTGCCAGCAGAAGAATGCTTTTGGTAGATCAGTCCATGTTGCCTAAGACAGTAGCAAAGCTACGCTGACAAATAACTTCCTCCTGCAGGCATACATCCCATCTCCAAGAGAGGGCTCTACTGACTCGGCTGCATCAGCAGGGGCTTTTTTGCAGCCCTCCACAAAATCACTGCTGATTCCTCCCTGAGAGAGCCTTCAAAAGCAGCTTTTCACATCATTGCCATAAAAAAAAAAAAAAAGTGCATCTGGTTAAATAATTTTAGTCAGTGTAGCTTGTTTCTGCTGAACAGTGTGTGCAAGCAGCCCTTTAAACACATACACACACCAAAAACTGCTTCAGTCTGGTCATTCATTTGTAACAAGATTTGCACCAAATGAAATGGAAACTAATGTATAACCCTGGTTAATGCAGTACCATGACTGAAATTAAAAGTCCTGTTATTCTCCTTGCTGAGTGAGAGCAGATAACAAGGTCACACCGGTCATTTCTGAAGCAGGGAAGGGGAAATGGATCATCAGTCAGGACACTTTCCAAGAAGAACATATTTATAAAACTTGAAGCATTCCAGCTCCTTGAATGAGGTGATTCTTGCATGCACTTCATCAACTTTCTCTTCTAGAAATACAAGAGAAAACATAGCTACTCGTGCAATAAGAAAACTTTCTGGAACCCTTTCAGGCTGCAACACATTAGGAATGCTGAAGTACACAATTCGTATCCTGCCTTGGTTTTGAAATCTACCTCAAAACCCCCATCCAGACCTGCTCTATATCCTACAAATGAACCTTTTTTAATCTTGTCAAGGATTAGTGTCTAGTCATCAGAAAGATTTATATAACCATCCAAAAACAATTTTCCAGGTGATACTCCTACAAAGGATTTTTTAACTCTAGAAGGAGTTTTCTCCTAGGTATACGCACATCAGTGAACCAAATAAAGGTCAGGGGATACATCACCAATATTAATGAATACAAATATTATCGCATGTTCTTTCCAATACTTTCTAGGAGAATTCATGGAAAAGCTGGCCTGCAGATGGTCTCAAAGGCTATCAGAAGATGGTTCACCTAAAAAGCTGGTTCTTTGTTCTTCATTTCCACATTATGTTAAAAGAACCTCTAATGATCCCTTTATTTGTTTTACAGGATTTGTGCCTTGAATGAATATGCAGTAAAATGTATAAATGGGAGGAGCTGCAAACTTTTTTCAAAGCCAATGGAGTTTGGGAATTTAAATGGTGCGTGTGCCTGCCAGCATGAGGAGCTGCAGGCAGAGTAGCATCCTGGCAGCAGGACAGCAGCAGGTGAGTGAGGCTGGGAGAATCTCCCCCATTTGAACTCTAGTTCAGATGCAACTGTTTGCATCTTAACTGGTGCTAAGCAATAGCAAGAGAGACCTTCTAACAAGATACTACTAGCTTAACAGCATAAAGGCAGTCAACTATATTATTCTTTTTAATATCTCGTATAAAATAGCACTTTATTAAGACATTACACACGACCATAGCACCAGCCATCCAACAGTAATAACAGCTGCAGGAACTTCTGCATCAGGCTTTGTTACTGTATGTTACTATATGTACTTCTACACTGGTTTTTTCCTTCCAAATACGGTTGGAGTACACACAGAAAAACACACTGACCCAAAGACTATCCATCCAAAATGATTAGATAAGAGCCAAGGAAAGGAAGCTGAAAATATGCTTGTTAAGGGTTTAATACACATAGCATACAAAAACTTTCATCAGGAAGGAAAGAGAAGAAAACAGCCAGCTCTGCTTTTCTTGAAGCTGAGAAGAAATACAGAAGGCATTGCTGGCACCACCAGTCTCTAAACCAGTTCTGGATCCTCAGGATTCAATGTGGCTATGCATTGCTCCCCACTTAATTTTTGGAACATCAAGTGAAGCAAGTGCAGCGGAAATATTTTCATCAGTCTGACTCAGAGCACAAAACTTTTTGATGGTTATCAAGAACTAGACCCTGTCTTCATATCCACACACACAGAGTAAGCACTGGTCCCAGCTGAGGAGGTTTTCCCTAAACTATTTTAATGTGTAAGTGGGAAGACACAAAAGTATGTTGTACATAGGCAGGTCTAAATGTCAATGTTTTCACTTTTTCACTATTACATTCTATAAATAACATATTTCTCTCAACAGCAAACTATCTGCAGGTAGCTAGTGAGTAGCATTTTAAGTTGCCTTTGCTAGCTTTAACAATTCACTCAACTGGAGCAGATGACAGCTTGAAAGGGAAATGACAGGACACTCCCAGGAAAGTGCTGCCTGCATTTTGGTACACATCTAATCTCACTGATCTTATTTATTTATAGGTGAAATTCTCTCACTCCTACGTTATGAGAAGGATGGTTGCTCAAGCAGAAGAAAACCAGTAAATCAGCGCTAACTTTGAGCCACAGCAACTTCATATATTGGGTCTGATAAACAAGTGAAATTCTTGGGCTATTGTCTTCTCTTGCATGGATTTAAACCATTAGCATACATCCATATACATTTAAAACACCCTGTGAAATATTTTTACTGCACTAAAAGCTGACGAGACCTACAGAAGTGCTTAAGCCCAGACAAAGGTTTTGAATCCTTATTTCTTAATGATATATATTAGATGCACGCACATTAGCTTTTTTGTTTGAATGGGATGCAGGCTTTTGAATCAAGTTTCTTGATTGTCACCACTCATTGTATTTGGCTCATATTGTGGAACAGTCTCAGAGCACCTGAAGGGAATTCTTTTTGGATAAAAAGTAATTAGAAAATATGTTCCAGGAGTTCACCTAATATACCTGAGCTGTAAGCAGGCATTCAGTCCACAGGATCAGATTACAGTTAGCCCAAAAGTAAAAAAAAAAACAAAAACAAAAAGCCAAAAATACCCTACATCTCCCCCTCCCTGCCAAATAAACAAACAAACAAACAAAATCCAGACCAAAAAGTATCAAAAATGTAAAAAAAAATCACCTCCCCAAAAAATTCAAAGTAAAGTTTTAAAAAGGTCCAAGCCCCCAACTCTCCTAAAAAAATCCTTGACACACTATACTGCAGGCATCTGGTCTATAGATCAACACTATCTGCTATTGAAGACACAGGCCATAAAGGCCAGAGTGTTTATTACTTGCATACAGTTTGCAAATCTATATATGTAAGCACATTACTTTAATTAAGGTGTAAGAGATTGGAGTGGAAACTATTCTAATATGAGCATGGGGTACTACAAGTGCTCTGTTTTTCTCTTCAACAGAATACAGAAGAGAAAAATGTCACATTCTTTTTTATGGTGTACTTGTTATATTTCCACTGACACGTTAACATAAGCAAGAATAATATGATTAAATTATTCTGAATTGTGCAGTCATAAAGAATTACACATGACTCAGAACAACCGCAAATTGAAAAAAACAGCCTATAATTCCAAGAGGAGCAACAGCAGCCGATTTTGGCTTTCTCCCTAAAAAGAGGTTCCTGGTCAGTGGAGATACTGACTCACCAAGATGTTTTATGCTATTTCTACTCCATTATTACTGATAAGGTCAAGCGCAGCCCCAATGTATCTTCTTTATCATTAGCCAAACTTTATGCTTTATTCTTATCTCTTGTAAACTCCATAGCTAGCGTAGCTCTAGAAGATGAGTTTCTTCTCCAGTCGCCAATATTACTGGGCCTGTAGAGCTCCAGTCTTTTTGAGCAGGCTAAGGCCACAACAAGGAAGGTGGTCAGTTAGCTAGTCAATGCCATGGAGGTTGCTTTAAATGTTCTTTGAAGTCAATGGTGCCTTCAGCAAGGTTTCAGTGCAATGGGGCAAGCTTTTCTCAGGTATCCAAGGTAAAAGCACATAGGCATCCCCATTTCCTATAAGCTACAGGTCCACCAGACTCCATTTGATCTGGTTTCCTTCCATTCACACACATTGCAGCATTTTATTTTTTTTTAAGTTATCCCTGCTTCGAACAAAAAGCTGGAGCAGATAAGCTCCAGGGGTCTCTTCCATCCTAAATTATTCAGCAATTCTGGGTCTCCGTTTGCAGGCTACTATTAGGGCATCCAGAAACCACTAAGAATCCAAACAAACCTCAAAGCTATAAAACAACTTTAAGAAAGGTAGCTGGCATGGGAACAGCTGACAGCTGAAAATGTACAGGAAAAAAAGGAGAACAAAAGATTCCAAAAATCAGAGACAGAAATCTAGCAAGATGAATATGAATCTCCCTCTTTTGCAGGAGAGCGAAATCAGTCATGACAGCAAGACAGACCATCCTTTCTACCTGCCTTGAACTCTTAGCTACAGCAACCTATCTGTAGGTAGCTAGCCAGGAGAGTTTCAAGTTGCCTTTGCTAGCTTTCATATTAGTTTATTTAGTAACAGAGGTAGGACTACTTTAACAATGGACTAGTTCACTCAACTGGAGCAGATGATAGCTTGAAACAGCTGGTTTGGAGGGTTTTCAAACCTTTCATTTATATGTCTCCTCTGCAGCACACTTGGACTGTGGCTTGCAGTTTAATTTCCATGCACCAAAACCTCTGAGAGATCTAATGAGCTGAGTAAAGTGAAAACAATGGGCATATGGGAAAAAAAAAAAAAAAGACACCAAATATCACAGCTGATTTGCTCTGTAGACCCAGCCTGAGAATTAAACCTGAGAATTAAACCTGAGAATTAAATTTCTTCAGTGATCATGGGACTGTCCACTTAGTAGTTATTCAGAGAATTTCTTGAAATTAATACTAACAATTTAGCTTCAGAAACAGCCCCATATGGCCTTCTCTCAGGCCAGACAGAGCAGGAATGGGATGAGAACTACAGGGTTCTGCTAGACCTTTCCCCTGCAACAGCTACTTACACAAACAGAATGAAGCTCTAAAGAGAAAGCATTGCCTTGGGTTTGCCTGAATATTTCCCAGCTTCTCAAGGAGCTACTGTAGTTGCACTGTATTTCCTTTACAGAACTGTTGACAGCTCTTTGAAAATTCCACAGATAGCAGCAGATGAATAGAATCATAGAATCATAGAATCATTTAGGTTGGAAAAGACCTTTAAGATTATCAAGTCCAACCATTAACCTAGCAGAGGAACCAGAGACACAACAGCTTCTCTTTTTTTTATAGTATTCCAAAACTTGTACGATATTGCCAGGAGACTTGTGTTCAACATAATTTATGAGTTTGACAGAGAAGTCGTGCACACGTGCTATGTGTATGCAGATATTTTTTCCTCCTCCTGCTGTTTCTATAGGGAGACTATAAACACTTAGCTGAATAACTGAAATCTCTGACTGCAGTAGATACCAACAGTAGTAACCAATTATCACACTGACAAACTGTCCTTGTTCCTTGAGAACCTACAAGGTAAGTCCCCAGATCACAAGCCCCTGTTCTTATCGTAGACTTTAATCTCCTTCACTTCTGCTGGAGAGCAATGTGACAGGACACAAACAACCCAGGAGGTTACTGGAGAGTGTCAGGGATGATAGAGGAGATACTGGGGTGAGCCAGCCAGGGGTGATGCAGAGCTGGACTGGCTCTTCACAAATAAGACCTAACTGGGGATACAATAATGCCAGGCTTCGGTGAAGTGACCATGGACTAGCACAGTTCAAGATCCTGGGGGGATTGTGGAAGGCAAGTAGGACATTACAGACTGGACTTAAGCCAAGGGTAAATCACCCCTGATCAACCTGATGGCTTTCTGTGGTAATATGACTGGATTTATGGACAAACGGAAACAGAAGATGTCATTTATCTCACCTTAAGCAAGACTTTCAAAACTGGGTCCCAAAAAATCCATGCACCCAAGTTGGGAAATTACAGTCTAGATGGGTGGACAGCCAGCTGGGTAAAAAACTGTTGTTGGATGATGGGGCTCAGAAGGAAACAGTTAGGAGGTTCCACTCCACCTGCAGGCCAGTAAAAAGTGGAGTGCTGCAGGAGTCTGTAGTGGAACCTGTCCTGTTTAGCATCTTTATCAATGACCTGGAGAAGCCAACGCAGTATATTCTCATCAGGTTTGCAGATGACACCAAACAGGGGCAACCGTGGATACACCCAAGAGCAGGCCTTCCATCCAAAGGGACTTGGCCTGGAGGAACGGGCTGACAGGAACATTACACAATTCAACAAGGACAAATGCAAAGTGCTGCAACCTGGAAAGGAAACAATACAGGCTGCAATGATTCAGGCTGGAGACTGACTGGCTGAGGAGGAGCAGGTCTGTCACAAAGGACCTGGTGGACAGGTCTGAGCAGAAGCCACCAGTGTGCGCAGGCAACAAAGGCAGCCAGCTGCATCCTGGGCTATATTAGCAGCAGCACAGCATACTAACAGGAGCATAGATTGAGGGAAATGATCATACTGCTTTACTTGGCACTCGTTAGACTGCATTTATGATAGAGTCAAACTTTGGGTCCCCAATACAAGAAAGACATCAATAAACTGGAGTTCAGGAAAGGGCCACCAAGATGACCAGGGGCTGAAGCACATCCCCTATCAGGGAACTGGGCTTGTTCAGCCTGGAGAAGAGAAGGTTTTGGGGGACCTCATAGCAGCCTTCCAGCACCTATACTGAGGCTGTCTAGAAGATAGAGCCAGGCTCTCCACAGCAGTATATGGCAGAAGGACAAGAGACAACAGGCATAAGATAAAACAAGAGAGGCTCAGACTGGATATAAGGAAAAAAAAATTCTTCCCATGAGCACAAATGCATACAGAGGTTGCCCAGAGAAGCTGTACAGTCTCCATCTTTAGAGGTATTCAAGAACTGACAAGATATACCCCTGAGCAACTTGTTCTCTCTCCATATCTGATCCTGCTTTGAATAGGAGGTTGGACTAGAGACCTCCTGAGATCCCTTCCAACGGCAATTACTCTGTGGTTTGTAATAATATTCCACTCCCATTCCCTGTGACAATAGTACAAGCTCCTTCCACTAAGTAGTATTCAGACAGTGATCTTCATAGTTTTAGGAAAAAAGGATCATTTTAAGAGGCATCACAGTTTTTAGCACCAGACACTGGAAATAACTAACTTCATGTTGACTAATGCCAGGTACTTTCATTTCAATTGGTTTGTTGCTGACGTTACTCTTTGAGTCAGGAAGGGGAAAAAAAAATGAGCATACACTCAGGTTGGTTTCACACATCTGTGTAAGCCACATGAATCTGGGCCAAAGCATTGGAAAGCCTTATTGAGACAGGCCAACTGGCAGTGCAATAAACATACACCAAAAAAACCTGTTCCCCAAAATTCAACTAACATGCTTTGACAAAACTTACTAGGCAGACAAAATGTCAGAGCACAGACTAAATTGGGTAGGTTAAGTCATGGAAAAGGCTTACAAAAATACTCTCTTTGCAAGTTCCTTAGCATGGAAAACGACAGGAGGGGGAGTAATTTTGTTTAGAAGGTATTCTTTTAAAACCCAGGACACGTTGTTGTGATTACTTCAAATACTTCAGTCCCATATGCCGCATCCGACAAAACCACTCAGTCATCAACTTGCATTTTCCTTTAACTACTCATTTCAAGTCAGAGTGGAATAGCTGCATACATGATCTAGAGAGGCTGAGGACCTGTTCGCTCTGACTCAGAAGAGTTTCCAGCCAGAACAGGTTCTGTTCCTGCAAACGTGTATTTGGTGTTGCAAACAGAAATTCATTTGCCTATAACAACATATATTGTCAACTGAAGAAAGGGCGGGACAGGTCATACCACCTTCAACCCAAGCTGGATTGCTCACAGTGCTAGTACTTGGATACCAACACCCACAGCACCAAAATGGGATTAATGAGGTTTTTATTATCATTATTATGATTATTAATGAGATTTTCTGAGGATAACAGATTCACAGAATGCAGGGCAGATTCACAATAACAGATCCAGCTTCAGTTTTCTACATTTGTATGTCTAACTACTTCATTATTGCTGTTTTCCATATAGCAGCTTCGCCTATGTAAAGTAATGAAGTGTAAGTAAGAGGCCAGTACAAAATAAATGGGGCTTTTATGCATGTGTCAGGTTTCCTCATAGTGTCTGAAAGATTATTTCTATGTATTGAAGTAAATAGATGCATGTGAGTATTTTCAGGGCCAAAAAAATGCTTATCATTGTATACTTTGAAAGATGCACTGCTGGCAATTTGGCGCATAGCCAGACAAGAATTACCTCTCTGTAGCTACTCATATAATTAAGAATTTTCAGGATTAGGTTCACAGATATTAATTCATCATGTAGGCTTTCTGGTCACTGCTGAAATCCCATAATAGAAAACAGGAATCTGTTTTGAAATAACAAATTATTACAAAATATAGGAGGATTAAGATATAATTCAATATTTTGACATGAAAATAGATTTATTTTTCTATTGTTAAATCATCATCCAGTTATCTTTCAAAGAAGATCTTATTTTGCTGTGCAGAAGCACAATTTGTAAGAATGTCATAACAATTCATATGTAAAGAAAATGTATGCAGTGCCTTCTGTTTAGAGGACATACACATGCACTGTTTTTAGCATATTTTAGAAAAGAAAAGAAAAATTTTAAAAAGATACCTTTGAGGGCAATAGTCAGCTCCACTACACAAGGTATGACTAGTTTTATTCAGCCTTTAGACATTTTCTGTGCGGGACATTCTCTAGGGAATCAGCATTAGAATCCTACATGTGGGAAAGGAGTTTATTTCAAGTTTGTATCACCTCTGCCAATCCAATAGCTAGCAAAGTCTTCAGAGAGCTAAATATACCCTTAGAAAGTCAGCTTTCATTCACATCATCGCATGAATTTAAGTCCTGGAGACATGAATTCTAGCTTCCTGAAGAAATGAAGTTTCACCGAGTTAAAAACTACCAAGTCGTGGTTAGCTGAAGCTTGAAATACCTTTTCTTCCAGGAAGTATTGACCTGAGCTTCCTCAGGCTTTCAGCTGATAAATACTGAACACTTTCTCACCTCTCTCCCCACTCAGCTGGAATGGATGCAACTCTTACCAACGCTGCCCAGGACCAAGAGGCTTAGAGGAGGCAGCCAAGGGTCAGCTACCATTTCATCTAATTGGAACTAATCTGCACGTGGCACAGCATGGCCTGAAGCCAGGAGCAGTTTTAGCTACACAGATGGATGATTTCTTCCTGCCTATTCAGATCTTCCTTTCCCTCCCAGCATTCAGCGCTGGCCACGATTTGCAGTCCTGTCTAATGGATTTTCATGGATCTAGGAAACCATACGTGCAGGAGACTGCATATCTATTAACATCCTATCTACCTGTAACTGCAATACGGCAGAAGGTAGAAGGACATGGTCAAAATATGTCAGGGCTATACAGATTAGACATGGGTCTACTTAGATGTGACTTTAAAAGCAACAGCAGCCTCCTGACTGATTACTGCAAAATCTAGAAGATGATTCCCCCCAACAAGGAAAGAAAATTGTAAATAGAAATTAGATTACAGCAATGCAAATACAACATAGCAAAACATAATCTAAAAAGACTAATTATACAAGACCAAGCACTTTACACTAGCTTTCATCCTCAAAATTTCTCAAATGCTGTTTGCCTTTTCAGATGAGAAAACTAAATGACTAAGATTCAATGCTCACCACAAGTGCATGACCTAGTTTCCAGTCTAGTGCCCAATCTACTACAATATTTTGCCTCTCTTGCTCGCTAATAAAAGTGGGAAAAAATGTGTGTACTCATGCTCATTACATAGTTCTGAAGTAAGATAAAGAAAGCTTCAATCATATGTTTAAAGATCTGTGAAGTGTACCTCAAAGGAAACCAGAAAGCGTGCCTGTTAGTCACACACCCTGTTTAAATTGCTAGTGGAACATTATGACAACTAAATTGTACTATCATCTAATAGAATTCATCTGTTCTTCTTACCTGTGCTTTTCCCATTACATCCTTACTGCAGAATAAATTTAGAGGACTCAGTAACTATATAATCAGAAGAAAGTTACATCTTGCCATAAACTACACAAAAGTAACAAGTTTAGGAAATAACGTTAGTTTGAAGGTTGTGTTTTTTATCCCACAGATTTTTTTTTTTTCCTAAGAATTACACCACAAAAGGAAACACTTGCTTTTTATTTCTACTCTGTTTATCCATGTACTCCAATAAGCACGAGAGCTCGGTACCTCAAACAGCCTGGCAGGAGAGCAGGGGCTCCAGTTTCACACAGACTCCTGACCTGGAACACTTTTGCTCTTCTGGCAAATGCAAGGCCAGGGGCTACAAGACAGAGCCAGACCGGTTATGTTTCCCCAGGTAAGATGCAAAGTGAGATGTTCTACTTTTCCTGAGCTTAGATAAAGTGTTCCTTTCAAGCAGCTGCTGAGGCTGTGTGGTGAAAGCCACCTTCGATGCAGAAAAAAAGCAGTACAGTGAGTAAGACACCTTTTCTGATACCTGTTTACACAGACTCACCTACATTTATTTACTTATTCTCACCTACAGTCAATGTACCTAGTTCAACCACTGCAGTGCTCTAAATGTAAGAATTTGTATGCTCTATACAAAGTAAAAAAAACCAAATTCAGAATTATGAAGCTATTTTAAGGGCCATTCCTTATTTCTTTATCTGACCCTTTACTGACCTAATAAATAGACAGCCATGCCAAATTCCTTATCATATGAGCAAGAGGAAGGCTTTATTCAGCCTTCGCTTAGAGAAAGCAATGCAATTGGTAAGCCTCATCCTTACAGAATTTGGCATGAAATCTTGTCTTAACAAAAAGCAACAACACAAAAAAAGATGAACCACACTGGTTTTATGCTCCCCAACACTATAAAAATTGTTTGCCTGAAAACTATACCTTTGTATGCCTTAAAAAACAAACAGCAAATGTCTTCATGTCTAGAACTCTGTTAAAAATTATATTACGTCAAGCTTGTTGTTACACATGTTATGCATAGAAATAATATACCAACGTTCACTGACTCATGAATAGAAGTTTGTTACACACAAACTCTAGTAAATTTTTTCAAAGAACTTCAGTGACTACCCTGTGCAGAGGAAAAGCTTTGAAGCATAGCAGGGAACCAGCTCTCCTGCACCAGGCCTGAAAGCTTTAGACGAAGTCTGTAAAATGACATCTATGCTCACTAGCAGCCTGAAAAAACAAGGACCCCAGTGAGAAGATGGAAAGGGGGCGTCACTGAGCTTCAAAACACTCCTGGGGTAGAGGCAACTTGAAACATCCCAAAACAGAGTTGTGTTGGAATCAGAACAACTGTCCCGCTTGGGCTCCGGACAAGAGCAAAGTAAGAATTTTAGAGAAACCTTGGGAATGAAGATGTCAAGCAGTCACCTAAAATATATGATCTGAGGAAGACTGAAAAGCCCGGGCAGAGGGAGGAATGAGCTGCTGCAAGATCTCACTCCTGCAAAAGGTCCAAGAGCCTGAATCCCAATCCCCTGGCAGAAGGCTCTTCATTCCTTCCCCAGAACTTGCTCCTAGGATGTCACTTTTAACAATGGCTTATGCCTGGGAAAAAACAAAGCTACATAAGCCTAAGGACCTTAAGGAATTACTCCAAATACTGCTACAGCACAAAACCAAGAGTCTGAAATGTATTTTCATAGTAACTTCCATTTGCCTATAAATAGCAGCAGATAAATTTACCTTTCAAGAGTCAGTATCTTGAAATCCAACAAGGATTTTATTCCATATATTTATCATGGACTAAAACTGCCAAACATGGCAGCATTAGGGTTCAATATTCTGTACTTCAAAGAATCTTAAAATGTTTTTTCGGCTATTAAATTACTCTTCTACTTTACATAAAGAAACTCAGTTGTAATTTTAACATATTTAACAATGGCAAAAAGGTCCTAAAAAATCTTGAAAAGTCCTTTTTAAGAGGTTTAGAACCATGCACTTAATCATCTGTCAGCTGGTGAAGTGCTGCATTTTAACATCTCATATTTTTAATCTAAGTTTATTAACTACATAGTAGTCTCTTCAGATCTTAAGCAAAAACAGAGTGGAGAAGTGTGTGTGTGTAAGAAGCAAAGATGCAGAAGCGTCATCATTACCTTCAAAAAGCCATCTACCTACAGACTAACACAAATAGGCTTCCTATGCTTTCAGGTGCACTACTGTCCAACCGCCCCAAAATAACACCATACAGGATTTGAAGAGATTCAAGCCAAATCAAACCAACACTAAGTGCTTCACAGACTCAAGTATTCATTTTACTTTAGTAATACAGTGTTCTTCTCTTCTGACTTCTATCTGTAACTATTGAGCTCTTTTGTACTATTTAGGTAAAGAGGCTTTCATAAATACACCTCTCTGCATAAATATGCTTTCCAAAGTCAGGTATCTGGAGGAAGAAATTCAATAATTCAGCTAGACACTAGTACTGAAAATGTTATAACATGCTTCATAATCATCACTATGCACTCATCACCAGGATTTAAGGCAAAGGTTATTTTTTTTAAGTCATTAGTAAAAGCCAAAATTATTTTTGCCTTTGTGAAAAAGGGAATGATGTGTTTCATAACAATTCTTGTTCTTCTCTTGCAAAGCAGTGATTCTGTACTATCCAATCTCCATGCCAAAAGGGAACTTAAAAGTGTATCACTCATGGGGGACAAGAGGAAGAAAGCTAAACTGTGATATCCCATCTGAACTGGATGCCAAAATCATTTAATACTTCATAGCACCTACTCTGTTCCAAAGATACACACAAGTCATTAATAAGACAGATGAATCTAAAATACTAACTGAAGACTGAGTTTATTTAAGCAAAGTTACATTGAACCAAAGGGGTCTGTAATTTTTCAAACCACTTGTAGGTTTATTTATTTTATGAATACACAAAAAGAAGTGCAGAACACAGTGACTTAATTTTAATATCAAACTTAGTTATTAAAGAAAAATTCAGGTTTTCTAAGCCAGAAACAGGTAACAGTTGCTACTGGAACAATTAAGCAAAAATGTAAGCATAAACATGCAATGATAAAATGCATTGCTGCTCTATATCTCATTTATATTTTCAGAGCAAAACAGTGATGAATTTGCTTTCTGAACTCTTATACCAGACGACTACATCCTGACATATTTCTACATCATTGGCTGAAAGCCACAAGTATTCAAAGCATAAGAGAATTATGATGCTTTTTTTTTCAGTTCTACATTATGGATTCTTTATGTATACAAAAAGTGTTTACTCCCCACTTCCTCTGCTTCCTCTACATTGTAAACAACCTCAAGTCCTGCACAGAGTATTGCGTTTCGCACAGGAATAGGCACTAGCAGTATCCAACTACAGGCACTGATTTCAACAGAAAGTACACAGTGCCTGCAAGAACTGCCTCCAGGGTACCCTGTGACCTCCTTCTTCTAAGTCAGGATTTTTGCTTCCTGAATTATGCAACAAATTATGTTAGCAACGCTTAAGCTTTGCTAACACCGAAAGTTGTTTTCTTATGTATGCAGTTCAGGGGTTTTTTTTAATTAACCCCTAAAAAAAAGATCTATACTGAGGAATATGCATAAAATAATTCTTATACAAAATTAATTTAGAGATGTTTTTAACAGAAACACATTTAGGTTTCTCCACAGCATTTTTTTTCTCTGAAATCACCCAAAGATTTATACTATTTAAAGTAATCTTAATTAATCAAAAAATGAGATACTATAATATATAACATTTTAGATAAAATTAGACTAGTCTCAAAAATATTTCAATGTTTCCTTCTAAATGGGCTACTAGGAATCAAGTTTTAGGAAGTCTGTGGAAGTTAAAGGTGCTTATACTCCCCAAGTGACAAAGGGGGTTGTTTTTTTAAAGGATTAATGCACCAGTGCTAATTTCATGCCAGTTTTGCAGCAGCTTCCCCTCTTGCATCCCTCTATCATTAATTTACTCTCACCTTATGCTGCTAAAACCAGTAGCTGAATCAGATCCTTAGTCCTTTCTCTAATATCACCCTACACAAATTTATCATCCTTATAAAAACCATGGGCTTATTTGTGATTATGGTCGAACCTAGATTCCCCTTGGCTGTGTATCATGGCAGCCCTGGCTGCTAGAGGTTTCTGTAATGTGCATCATACTGACAGTCCTTTGAGGCAGTCTTAAAATTCCTACTGTCTTGCTACACGTCATGAAATCATGAAAACTAGTCAAAAGTATAACCCAACAGTTTATAACTACACAGCAGTTTTCTTATTTCTCTGAAAGTGATCATTATTCCACTATTGGCTCTAGAAAAAAAAAAAAAGAAATATTTCTAAAATGTAAATTCATGGAGTTTCAATATGCTTGACAGCAATCATTTACTTCTCAATTAAAGGTGTAATGCTACTTATAAAATTCCATTTGAGGGGGAGAAAGGGGAAGATAAAGAAAATAGTGACTGACATAAAAGTTCAATCTATGCAGGCTACATAGGGTGAATATTAACAAAAACGATTCAACTGTATTTCAACACTTTCGCAAAGTAACTGCTAGACAGTTTCCCTACCTTGCTTGACTTCATCCATGACTTCGATTTTTTTCAAAGATGAACAGACATACAGTAGGTTCCACAGGGAGCTTGCACAGTTGCAATTTCAGAACCACAAGTCAATTCATAGTTACTGAGAATAGGACACCCACAATAAATATTGTGTCTTAGTATATCGACTGGGTAAGGTAGATTTCTCATGTCTGCAAGCCCTGCTAGGAAGCAGTGCTGCTAACTGTGCACGATACCCTTCTCCATCAATGATAAGGCAGAATATTCTAGTGTCGAGCCAAATTCATCTTTCGCCTGTGACTAGAAACCGTCAGCATCTCTATTTAAAGATCTGAATTCCTATGTCAGGCAAAACACTGGAAGCACCAAAGCCTTTGCCTGGTCTCTGACAAGTTAATGTGTAGTCTTGCTACTTCTACCTATCTATTAGGAAGTTCATTCCAAGTCCCACCTATCCCAGTTTTGCAGACACATGGCTACTGTTTCCAGTTTGTCTGCAGCTTTGCTGTACAAAGCTTTGGCTACCATGTATTAGAAATTGGTAATCCTACAACATTTTATTGCCTTTTTCCTATATCAGATTTCACTCCTTGACGCTGTGTTAAACCAACAATGGAGATAATTACTGTAAAACTATTACCAGTCATGGGCCTGGCCTGCAGTGCCCTGGCACAAAATAAAGAGAAAACCCCTCCAAGAAAGAGAATAGCATTCAAACAAAGCGTAACTAATGGCCTATTACTGTCAAACTGTATTACTGTTTTTAATTATGGCAGAGTCAGAAAAATTCAGAGAAGGTGAAGAGGCCTAGAAGCACCATCCAGAGCCCCAGTGATGCAGCACCTCACTGGCCAGCACATGCACATGGTGCCAGATGTTACAACATCTGGTTTGTGCTAGTAGAGATGTCGCCTCTGCACCCACTTCTACAGAAGCTAACACTGTGGATGGACACAGGGTATGTTCCCAAAAGTGGCACCTTTCCTAGTTATACAATAGCTTTGGATCTCACAAAACCTCCTGCTGAAGACAGACAACCCCTTATGCTCAGAAGCTGTAAGACGGAGCCTTCCTCCAACGATGGCCTCGGTAACTTCACTGGAAAAGTTTTTTTAAAGTAAGTTCACAAATCACCATCTTTTTAACAGAAGATCATGTGTGTATACCAGCATGATCCAATATTGTACTATTCATTAAATCCAAGGGATCCTTAGTTTATACCCATTAACGATGTAATTAATTGATGCTTGAAACATCTCAGTGCTACTGTGATAACACAGCAGCCACGCAAAGAAAAATACACACAATTCTTCAAATTCAGTTCCGTGCACTAAAGCCTTGTTAACAGGCATGTATGTGCACCTCTGGGTCAGAAGTCCACAGGTACTTGTCTCAGTGGGACAGGTTTAACTCAGTGCCAAATGAAGATGATGAATGCATGAAGATGAATGGACATCCACTAATGCCCAGCTGACACTTAACAGGTAACAGGTCCTTCCTGACACCACAGCTGTGCACAGCAAATGGAATTGGTCTGCTCTTTTTTTTTTTTTTAAAGCATCTCATTCTGTCCAACATGATCATTAAGGGAGAAAAAAAAAGAAAAGAAAACAAAACAAAACCCCAAACAAAAAAAAACCAAAATACACTAGAGGTTTCAGCACATGTTAAATGTCCCACTCCTATTAATGCTCACAGAAGACAGTTTCTTCTTTCTTAGTTTCAGGTACATGAGAGTGAACAGACTACCCTGTGCATCTCATCACACAGGCACACAAACCCAACAACATTCTTATTTCTGTTCTTTTCCCCCCTTTCCATGCTACTCTTCCAGCCATGATGGGCCACAGAGCTGTCAGGCAAACACCGTGCATTTGCTTCAGCCAGGGAAGCACAGAGGACACCTTACAAGAGCTCTCCAGGCTCACAGGGAGCACAAACCACTTCCTACTGTGGCTGAAATCTCAGAATCACATCCTCCAGCAGATGCTGCTTTTGACGCTTCTTCGAAACAACTGCTCAACTGTAAAATTATCATCATACAATCATAGAATGGTTTAGTTTGGAAGGGACCTTAAAGATCATCTAGTTCTCTAACACAAACTGGAAAATCTTCATTGAAGGACCTATTAAAGGGTATTAATACTCTATTTTGGACCTCCATCAATAACATATTTAGCACAAGGGCAGACATCAGAGCCTGGAGCAATGAGACCTTCGGCATGAAACCCCACATCAACGTCTGTGGGCCTGGGCTACGGCAGCCACAAGCAAGTCATGCACCGATTACACAGCTCACCTGAGCGGGCAAGGAAGGAAAGGGAAAGGCATGCTAAAGCAAAGATGGCACATTTTAACTTGGGGTCACGGGTTAATAAGAAACATTGCTGTCACACACATTTCACTTCCTCCTCCCCTCAGAGAGGGAAGCAGGGCCAGGGGAGAGAAGCTTCCGCCTGCTACGGATGCAACTTCTTTCTGCCACAGCACGATACAAGAGACTGATTCTGCAGAACTGGATATATAAAGTGAGAAATGAACAGTAAGAACTTCTGTACTCTGAGATATGCTTTCTGCAGAAAGCACAAATACTCTCCAGTTTATTTTTACCTAGACAAACGTATAATTTCTCAGCAAGCTCTTACTCTACTTATTGTCAGCATTCACCAATAAAATAAATAAAAAACCTCAACTTCTGTGCCATTCCAGCGTCTCTGTAAAACCTAGTGTAGAAAAGCACACTTAACCCATTCTAAATGCACAAATCCTGTTTGCAAGGTGCTCTGTGCCAGGATTAATGTTTCTATTCAAGTAGCATTTATAACCAGTGGGCATAGGATTCCTCAGTCCAAAGAAAAAAAGTCAGCTCTCTTTGTTTTCAATTAGCGAAGTTCACATGAAAATTACACAACTGAAAAGTGTTAATAATGCCTGAAACAGCAAAACAATTCTAGGTTTAAGCTTCTTGTGACAACTCATACCAGTATTCAGTTGCTATTACTGCTGTATAGCTTCCTACATAACTTCTTCTCCTTTATTTTATTTGCTTTTAATTCATGTCACAGAACTTTGCTCCCAACTCGCTGTCTCAGCACTCTTTTTCATAACTGCAAGCAAAGAACTGGAGGCCAACAGGAAGAAAAGAATGTAACACCAACCCCAGCAACTTACCTACTAGGTCAGGAACAAAGTACTAGGAGGCAATGAACGCTGCAGTCTGTATATATAAAATAGAAGATGATGGCAAAGTAATATGATTTAAATACTATGTGCTTTTTCCAAGACTTTTTCCTTATTAATAGCATGCAGGACAAACCTGCCTTGAAGTAAGAAAGGTGGAAAAAAGCATGAAATTAATTTTTAAAGCCCCTTCACACATACTGTAAATAAAAGCACTCATACAAAAAACACCCGGCATCACAATTCCTCCCTCACACCTCAAGAAGGTGATTTCAGGAAGGGAGAATACACTGGCAATGTAAGAACTTCCTCACCCAGCCCTATGGCACCCACCAGTGAGCCACCACTGAGCTCACGCCTTCACCCAAAATCCAAGCGTACAAGGTAGCTGCAGTTCTGCCAGCCTGCAACTTATGGTCCTGATTGTTAAAGAGCAAACCACTCTGGTATGAACCAACCTCAAACTTAAAGAACCTCCTATTTTAGGTTGCCATTCCACAGAACAGCAACTCCAGTGTTGGAGACCCCAGTAATAGATGAAAACTGCAATGCTCGCCAAACACACAGGCAAAATCGATAGAAGTTCACTCTGAAAGGTTTCAAAGACTGTATTGATTTGCATTTTGTGCTAGCACAACCACTATACCATTTACTCTTGTCAAAGACCTGAAATATAAGATGTGCTTACCCCTATCAAGATCAGAACTGCTCGGCTAGGTGATCTGATGGGGATAAGAACCGAGAAATATTACTGTTAAAAACTACAAAGTTGAAAAGTGAAAAATGTTTATAGGAAAAAAGAAGGTACAAGACAATGAGAGTGATCAGCAACTATGCCCTCAAAAAATTTCCTCAAGTTATACCTTTACTTTCACATGGAGCTGACCGTCTTCCAATCTAAAAGACACTATCATACCTACTACCACTTAATATGAAATCATCCCTTGCAATATCAAGTAATATCCAGAAAACCTATTTTACAAATTAATATAGATCCTCTAATATGCCATTTTAAGGAGTCTTTCCTCCTCCATCCCCAGCTTCATCAGTTTTCTTCCCAGAATCTCTATTTACAGCTAAGGCAAAAGCAACACTCAGTGAGCACTGGCCATTCCAGAGGACCCAGCCAAAGTGCACAAAGTGCAAAGTGTTAAGCCAGAGTGTTAAGATGTGAAAATATGGGCATTACCAATGGAAGGAAAAAAGACTTCTACTGCTTGGTATTTGATAAAGGAATAGATTTATTTAGAGGAGCTTCTTGAGTGTTTATTCTCTTTTACCCATCAGATAGAGAAAAGCTCACTGGAATGCTTCACATTTTTTACTGAAGTCGGGGTTTTCTGAGGCCTATTACAGGGTCACCAACAAATGTCAAAGTCGTAAGACATTTTTTATGTCACCCACACCAGTCACATGATTACACTTTCTCAAAATCAAATTTGATTTTAGTGAAGCAACTAGCTGTACACAGAACAAAATGTATCCGTGTTTTCCAAGCATTCTCTTCCCACAGTCTGCAACGGAGGGGCAAAAAGGGAAGTCCGTGCTTCACTTTAGCTCAGATAACGATTTCACTTGAACTTAAAAAAACCCCAACTTTATAACTGTTTTTTAGTAAAGTAGTACACATAGTATATGTAATTTGATAAGAAAGACAAGCATTCATTATCTTAATAACCCCCTAATAAACTGCTCATTCCCTCAGCCTGGAATTGATTATTCTGATAAAGTATCACTAGAGGCATGCTTTGCTCTTTTACTCCTCCTGAGGGATCCAGCTTGGCCATTGTCAGAAATAGGACATTGGGATAAATGGACCTTTGGTTTGTTCCAGTATGGTTTTTGTATAGTAAATCCCATAGTGAGTCAATGGACTGACAGCCAACTCCAGCCAACAACTAACGTCACTGCTTAGTTGAGAACCTACTAGGATCCAGGGGAATCATATACAGGAGGCGGTAAGAATAAAACATCAATGCCATTGCAGGTGGGATTAAGACTGGGAGCTCTCAAATATCCAGCAGCCTCATCAGACAGTCTGTTCTGAAATTCTCCAGTGCTTTAGTGCAACTTGAATAAAGGGAAAGAAAAAAGAGGGACCAATAGTTTACAAGCGTACTACACTCAGCAATGATGATAGCAGTCAGTCAGGGGAGAGGGGTTAAAATTAAGCAACTGGGGAGGGGAGAGAGCCCTCCAGCACTTCGATTTAATAGAATCACGTATTTTCTGCTCGCTGAATCGCTCTGCAAGAACACGAAAGCAGCCTGGAAGGAAAGCACTCCTCTAATGGCAAAGTTTCTCAATGAGGGAAGTGTTTAGACTTGGCAAGTAATACAGGCTATTGGAAAAGTTTGGTACTGAAATACTCTGAAAACAAATAGCTTATAGGAAACTTTGATTTGTTTAAACAATATTAAAAGGTAAAAAAATTAAAGATGAAAGTTTAGTGTTAAATGATTTGCGTGCTTTGAAATCGCAGACTCATACATTGAATAAAGCATGAATGAGATTTATAGTAGGAGCAGAGCAGATTACTTTCACACTTTTCTAACTCATCAGCTTAAAGAGCATACAACTCCCAGCCAAAGGTTTCTAATGCAATCTAATTCAGTGAAAAGAAGTGAAACTATGTTTGTTTTCCTTGTAATTGCTGTTTACAATGTGTTTAGTTGCCTGAGGGGAAAAAAAGACAATTACCAAATAGGTTCTAAAAACACTTTTAAATACTATGGACCTAAAATCTCAGATGATAATCTGAATCGTGATTACTGTCCATGGACTTGGACATGTGTCCACAAATAATTAAACTCAGTGTGTTACAATCTGCTGTTCCTCATGATTTTTGATGCATCACTGCTGCTGAGATGAGGCAAAACACTTAGTGACGCTGTAAAAGCAGCAATGGTTTCATAGGTAGGCAAAATGCCTGAAAAAAACAAAACAAAACAAAACACAAAACCACCAAACATTTTTATTAAGCTTTTCCTCAGTGAAGTTTGTACATGTTTGTGAAGTACTTACAAAGTAAAACAAAAGATTTAAGAATGACATTGCCTAGGGTTTCAACATACTTCAGTGCTTAGTATGTTCTGGAAATTTTGCCATCCAGGTAGAAGTAGAGGGCAAGTGGAAAAGAAGAAATTCGGGTGTTTATCCTGGCATTCCCCCAGCCCTTTCTCTCACCTCTCACCAGCCATCAAGGCGAAGTATAAAAAGTGATGTATGCACTGAGTGCAAAAATCCAGCTTTATTGTTGGACGACTGGGGCACTAAATGGAAATAGGTATTTAAAAAAAAAATCTAGCTCCTTATTTCTTCTTACATCTATTTTTAAAGATGTCCAAGTATAAATGGTTCCCTGTAAAATTTTCCTTTCAACTTGGCTGTGAAAAGGAACGCGTTATTTGAAGACGCAAGCCCCAAGCTGCTGCATATTACAGCATACTTCAGCTTCACTTGCTTGACAGGACAGCTGTCTTGGCTTACGAGACCCCAAAAACATAATTCGTCTTATTTTTCTATGAGTCACTGCTAGATACCACTATTCAGTACTTACAGTCTACTTTTGCCAAGTATATGCAAAGAGGACTACTAAAACTGGCACCATATCCAAAAGAAGTGCTGATACCAAGGAATTGCAGCTCTTAGACAGGGCTCAGGAGATAGCAGAAAGTTCTGGCACTTCTGCAGAACTGCAAACAATCCCTGTACTTTAGAATCATTAAAGGAGCTATTTTATCTACTTCAAATTGAATTCCCTGCAATCTGATGCTTGTTTAACAGCCTTGGCAACAGAAAGTGAACGGGGAGTACCAGGTCCCATGCATGCAGGCAGGCCACAAGCTATCAGACCGGCCACCACGTTGGCAGTCCTCAACATATTTTATTTTATTGCCCATACAGATATAGATATTTGGCAATAAAATATATATATATCAGGGGGTGTGCGTGTGTGCGCAGGGCATAATACATCCACACCCACCAGAAATCACCTGTCTCAGTCAGAAAACTGGCTTACCCATTCTTCACCAGACCAGGACCAGACTCTCCTCACAGGTATAAAGACTGGATTTTTCAGCTGACCTTTTCTAACACTGAACTCTGCATTAGCTGGGTAGATGTGGCTGGTAATGAACAGCTACTTTTTCCTGCTTCTCTGCTGTATGGTACATATGTGCTATACCACAGCTGATGGGGAAGGGAAGAATAAAGCCTAAGCCAGGAAAACAAGCAAGACCCTTCCTCTTTAGCACCTCATCTCCAGGTATGCTGGTCAGAGGCAAGATGTATGATGTTTGAGGGGAAAAAAGGTAGCAATCAGCCTGCTTTGCCTCTGACTGCTCTTTATTCAATGCATTTTAGAATAAGCCCCATTTTACTTCTTAAAACAAGGTGGGGGTTTTTTTGTTGGGTTGGCTTTTCTGGTTATTCTGCAGCAGACTTTTTCCGTGAATACTGCAGCTGCTTAAAAGCAATTCCAAGTGAAACAGCCTATCCTTGGTTTCTTCTTGGGAATTTTATATTTTGGTTAATTTTCCTCTCACCTGACCTCAAGAGACCTTCTCAGGCCTACACACACAGACATAAGACAGCCTCTGAGGAAAGTTTGTAGTCAAGCACCAAGACTAATAAAAGCACTATTCATCTTACTAATATATGGAGCTTTTACTGATGAGTCAACCTATCCAGTAAAACTAGAGACACGGTTTTTGTCAATTTATACAACTCTGCAATGAGTAAAATGACTGTATATACATTCTAATGCAGAGGTACAAGTCCGAGCACCATTAAAACTAATGTGCAAGAACAAAGTTGGGGCTAAAGACTTGACCAAGGCTTCATGTGCTACGTGTGGTTTATCATCCACCTTTGACTTTACCCATTTTTCATCTTGGCAGCAAATCCAGGGCCTGTCACACCCACAAAGTATCTGAACTTTGCGTCTTTATCAGAGCTGTGCAAACACTTACTCAGCTTTATTTTTTCCAGATTAGTTTTAACATGTTTAGAAAGTTTCATCATGCTGAATTACCATTCTTAAGCAAATTAGAGATGCGACAAAAAGGTTTTGCTGTGCTACAGCATCTCTTAAAAGCTGACTGCATTCGCTGATGCGGAACAGGGGGGAAACCGGAGTTGAATTTTTACAGCGGCGAGTGGAATGATGGTGATAAAATGCCTTTTTCATCTGCCAGGGGATAAAACGTAGGACAGCACGAACAGCCAGGCTCGCCCGCTGGAAACAAGGTGGGGCACCCGTGGGAAAGAGGGCTGGAAGAGAAGGAAGGTACCAGGAAAACACAAGCACGGCAGCGGCAACTCGCATCAGAGCGGCATAACTTTCAGCAGCATCCTCCCCGGGCTGCCGCTGCTTCTCTGCTCGGGAGGGCACGGAGGGGATGGCGCCGCTGCCCGCGGCGGGCTCCGCGCCCCGGCGCCCAGGCTGGTGGGGTGGACCCGCCGCCCGCGGGCCCCCCGCCGCCCCGAAGGAAGAGGAAGCAGCGCCCGGCCCGCAGGAAGTACCGCTGCCCCGCGCCCGCCGCCCCACCGGTCTCCCCGGCCGCTGCGCGGGGGCGGGCCGGCCGCTGCGCCGCGACAGGTGG